>OX104060.1:9352-86197 GCA_944474145.2 Dicrocoelium dendriticum
CGCCTGTGTGCTGTGGACTGCATAAACACAGTGAGCGACCTGTGGCACCACCTTTGCGATCAGGTGACAGCTGCTGCCGAGGAGACCATCGGGCGCGCAAACTGTAAACAGCCTGATTGGTTTGATGACAACAATGCGACAACAATGCATTTGCAGCACATGCTGCGTACCCCAGTGACTTGGGAAAGAGTAGTCAGTTTCGCAAACTTCGACAGCGACTGACCCGAGAGCTCCGTCGCATTAAAATGCATGGTGGACGGAGAAGGCTAAGCAGAAGAAATGCTACGCCGAACGCCGCCAACACAAGGAATTCTTCGACTCCTTGAATTCGGTGTATGGACCGAGATTGGAGCCACTGAGTACACTGCTCGATGGTAGTTCAGGCGCTACCTGCACTCAGACTGCAGATATAATGCAGATCTGAAGGAAACACTTTGACTGTCTCTTGAATAACCGTTCAGAGATCGACTAGCCTACATTGAACTGCCAGAAGCAGCAGGATGTGAAGGCGGATCTGTCGGATACGCCGACACTGGCTGAGACGCAGAGAGCACTTGCTCAGCTGCGAAACGGCAAGTGTGCCGGAGCCGACGAGATCCCGCCTGAAGTATTGAAACACAGTGGACCCGCGTTGTTGACTGCCCTGCACCACTTGGTGCAACGCGTGTGGATTGATAAGGAGGTGCTTCCTGAGCTGAAGGATGCCCTTGTGCTACCACTGTACAAGGGCAAAGGTAGCAAGCAACGTTGCACGCAATATCGTGGCATCAACTTGCTGAGTTGTGTGGGCAAAGTGATTGCCCGAATCATGCTCAACCGCCTCGTCAGCCAGGTTGTGGAACCTAAAGTGGCGGAGGAGCAGTGTGGATTCCGTTCGGGTCGCAGCACTATAGATATGGTGTTTGCGGCTTGTCAGTTGCAAGAGAAGTGCAGAGAACGACACCAGCCATTGTACTCGCTTTTTGTTGATTCCACCAAGGCATTTGATACGGTGGACCGCGAGGTATTGTGGCTGGTGTTGGGTAAGTTTGGTTGCCCCGTAAGTTCGTAAGTTTAATTGAATGTCTGCACAGTGGCATGCCAGCGAGGGTGCAGCTGAGTGGAAAGACCACGGACGACTTTGCAGCTGTCTCTGGTGTGAAGCAAGGCTGTGTCTTAGCTCCTGCCTCGTTTAATATATATCGTCCTGCAAGGATATATCGTGCTTTTGATGCCGCTTGTGCTTACCGTCTACGTGTGGAGCACCGTATTGATGGTGGGTTGCTGAACATCTGTCGTTTCGGTGCAAGAGCTCTTGTCTGTAAGACAACTATCCGTATGTTGCTGGTTGCTGACGACTGTGCGATGTTTTCACACAGCGCGGATGAGTTTCAGCACATGACTAGTGCTCTGGCTTCGACAGCGGCCAAATTCGGGCTCACCAACAACACGAGCAAAACTGTCTGTCTCTTTCAGCCTTCACCGGAGGTGCAATCTTCAATATTGCCGCGAATCAACATTGATGCTGAAGTATTGGAAACCACCTCCCGCTTCTGCTACCTTGGGAGTGTGATGTCGACTGATCAGCAGCCACACAGTGAGTTTCGTATCCGCGTGTCGAAGGCCGCGGCGGCATTTGAGAAGCTAGAGTACTGAATGTGGAGCGACCATAAGCTTAGCATGGGCACGAAGCTGCTGGTGTACAAATCCATGGTATTGTCCGTTCTTCTATACGGCAGTGAAACGTGAACGAAATACCGGCCGGATATGCGATATCTCGAGCGGTTCCACCAGCAGTGCTTGCGAAGAATTTTGCGCATCACCTGCGGAGACAGAGTTGCAGACGCAGAAGTGTTGCCGCAAAGTGGTACGTATGCATTGGACTGCATACGTTTGATGAGACAACTGAGGTGGCTCTCTCAAGTGAGCCGTATGGATTCGACACGGATACCGAAACAACTCTTATACGGTCAGCTGAGTATTGGGAAGCGGTATGTGAAGAACCAAAATTACGTTACCAGGACATGATTAAAGTGAGCCTTACACGTTCTAATCTTGATTGCAGGTCATGGGAATCGAAGGCGGTTGATCGGCGTGCATGGCGCTATCTAATCACGCAGGCAGTAGCTGAAGTGCGTGAGAAAACCCTCATGCATGCAGAGAAGAAGCGGCATTTGCGAAATCGGCAAGCACCGATAAATTCACTCTATCGACATCTAGCGCATGGTGCTGTAGAACATGCGGTCGCGAGTGCCTGCTTCTGGCAGGTTTCGTGACCCATGAGCGAGGCCACTCGGGACCAATACAGAAGCGACGACGGATCTTGCAGTGAAAGTAGGCAGAACCGGCGCAGCGTCTGTAGATACACTGCATTCTTTTTACTAACAGCGTGCTTTCATGCTAAGTCTCTTTATTTCAGGTGGTGGGTTTTCAATTTTGCCTTAATACTTTTCTTATATAAATGTCTACATGTACTCTATTCAATTAACTTGCACACCTCGCTTAAGCCTATTGTATTCGATTTCCATAACATTTTTGTGTTCGTGGCATTTCCGTATAGTATACTTTCTCACCTCGTGAACTTATCTAGGATTCGTCTGTAAACAACTTATTTCATATGCTCATTAACTTAAGGTATATGTCACCGTTTCCTTATGCATCAAGCGAGTTATTCTCTTTCTCTCTCTCTCTCTCAAGTGTTTGGCTGTTATTTGATATCCCCGGTGTGGCTGAGCTTGATGTGCATGTTGACAAGGTGCGTACCTGTCTATTAGCCACTACCTCGCCCATACTGGCTCCAGGAGACCGTTGTACGTTGCTGGAGGGGACGGGATGCACGGTCCTTGTGGCCGTGCTAGGCTCGAAGAGTGGTTCCACGCACTCAGTGTGGAGCGGACTACGGTCCAGCCACCGCCTTGTGTGCTTTTGATTCCCCAAATACGGTGTGCATGTGTTTGCCTGTGAAAGAGTGTGGGCCGGCTCCGTTGATGAAACGTGGCTCCTATCCACATACCTCCCGGTCTTATTCCTTCGGGTTTACACTGGATATGCGGTGTGCGGATGGAGCTGTGGGTGGTGCAGCGCAAGCCATCCATGGTCCCTATGTAGGCGCAGGCGCCTGTGTCTGGCCACATTGCCAGGCAAATTCGAAACCGGATGCCGCCAACCATATATGTATAGAGGTATAAGTATGATTACAAACGAAACATATGTAAATTAATTCATCGGTACATGTGTTATAAGGACACACAGTTAAGTATATTTAATGGATATATACCTCTAAGTATATCTTTCAATATTCTAGATGAAAATGAATTGTAAGTTATTCAAGAAATACTTGCTACTGATTTCGCGGAGTAACTGGTCTATGTGATTGTACCGCTTGAAGTATGGTGAATAGCACAGTTGGAGTGCCCGTTTCATGGACAACGTTACACAATTCTTATAATAAATGCCATTGAAATTTTTAGGTGATACACATGTATGACTTTTAGAAGCATATACAAGCACACTGTGATAAATGGGCAATTTATCAAAGTTATGAACAGAGATAAAAGCAGTTTTATGTATGTAAAACACGTATATACTCGCGACTACGTATTACTGGGTATTCTTGCGAACTGACGAGTGCATATTATAGCCAGGTTAATGCGTCATGGTACGGCATTAACGTGGATAGTTTATCGGACCCTTAGTTAGGGTTACTTGCCTGCATGCATGAAACAGCAATATAAGTACGGTAACCGTAGCGTCGTCATTAAGTATTAAGCAGTTACGCATTTGATGTTTTAACCATCGCAAAGTCAATCTGCGTAATAAGGATGTCCACGTCCTATAGTGAGAAGTTGTTACTGACAGGATTGAAATGTATGCCCTTGGGCTGCACGAGCTTTCAGGAACGGTTGTTAATTACTACCATTACGTCCCATGAATTTTGCGACAATATTACTAATAGGGAAACAATATGCATACATGAAACACTGTAGTTTATACAAATCAAACCAAAAGAAAGTGAAGCAAGGCACATGCAGTCATTATTGGTAGGTATTTCGGGACATAAATGTTTAATGGTGGTTTGCACAGGCAGAAGCGATTACTTTCCGCAGGGATTCGTCGGGACTTCTGTTAGTCGTTTTACTTGACAACGGGGTAAATATACCGGGGTTCAAGGTGTTATAGCATGCGGCGGTAATGGGCTCGTAGAAACTTACCTGCGATGCACGAGGTTTTTGAAAATGTAGTGGTATCTATTTGTTAGTGCGCTGCGCACTGCTTGGCGGTTAGGCGTTAGATGCAATGCATATAAATATCTGGTTACTGCGTTGCCTTTCATTAGTTTGTGCAGCTTCAATGGATTACCTGAAATGGCAGTCGTCATGTGTTAACGCTAACTGCTAAGGCAACAGTGATACATGGTAATGTGCTAGCGGACAACAGCGGTAGATATAAAAGGTTCCGGACATAGGGAAAGCAGATGCAATAAAGGTGACCGACATTCAAACCGTTCAGAAATATTCGCCACTAGGTGAGGGAGCGTGTAGGTAGCTTGGAACCCCCAAGTGTGAACACCAATAAATGGTTTCGTTAGCTTCACAAGAGGCCACAGTGACAGTTCAAACTCAACGTAAACTGCATATACGTTAAAAGAACGCGTAAGGCATTATAAATATGCAATTTTGTTAAAAGAACTGTTTCACGCAAGCATCTTGTGTGTAGAATACGCGGTGGGGAACAGACGCGTGGCATTATGCAGTGCACTGCAAGCGAAAAGACGGTCGGAGCAGTCATGCATACGAATGGAATATGCACGCGTTCTAAAAGCCACATGTAAAAGAATAATACACCAACCTGAGGTGCTAAGAAGTATTTATGCTGGGGCACATGTTAAGTGGAGGCAGGGCAAGAATGGCAGTACACTAAAGTAGGCATCACAGATAGCCAGGGGTTTTGAAAGCGAAAAGTACACAAGCAATGCACTTATCAGAGGTGCAACGGAGTATACAGACGAAAGCACATGTCACACGTAGGAAACCCATTTGTGGCGGCTCACGCACGTAAGCATCACGGATAGAGAGGCGTCCTGATAGCTACCTATTAATAGCCGATATACTTACGGTATATGCAACGGAGTAGATAGCGGCAACATGTATTACGCGGTGGCAGACCAGTAGTTTTGCATCATCCATTTAGGCATCACGAATAGATCAGTTCTCTAAGCCGCGCTGGAACAGAAAATACACACCGTAGGTGAAAGGAAGTACATAGCGGAGGCATACGTTAGGTAGATGCTGACCAGTAGTGGCGGATCAGTCATTCAGGCAGCACGGATACACGGAAGTTTAAAAGCCAACTGATAACAGCCAATACACCTACCGAAATTGCAATGTTGAGTTCTAACTTTGAGAGCCTCTTGCTAATGGAGTCTAGTGTGGCATTCCCTGAGGTGCTTGTCGTGGACGCCTCAACCATAAGATTCACAGCGTTTTTGAAGAAATTTTCGTGTACCATGTCGGCCGCTTCCGCTAGCTTATTCAGTGGAATATCCTTAGCCAATACAGCTAGTATCGCCGTCATGTTTGTTGGAAGACATTTAAGCCAGAGTTGGCGAAGGATGGAATCATCCAAGGTGGCTAAACCGATAAGTGATCGCATATGTCGCAGGAGCTGTGACGGTGTACCATCACCAAGCTCGACGCCGGAGAGTAGCTGTCGGAGGCGTGAATCGTCGGATGAGGTAGTGCGTTTTAAGATGACTGCCTTAGCCATATCATAATGTGAATCAGTCGGCATAGGGTCAAGGATATCAATGACCTCTGAAGTCACGTGTGTAGGTAAATGGGCAGTAACGTATGAAAACATTGTAGACTGCAAGGTAATCTTACGGAAACGAAAGATAGATTCAACTTGAATAAAGTAAACACGTGGGTTCGACACATCGAAGAATGGCAAAGAAAATATAACGGAATTTTCAGACAACTGTTCAAAAGTAGGTTGAGCATATTTAATGAAGAAAAAACAAAGTACTCAAAAAATACGGGGTCACCAATTATGTAGCGGCCCGGTACCTAATTACTTCGAGTGCTGGGGCAAAATGCAATCTTAGGCAAAACACAAAATTGAGTAAAAATCAATACACTTGCGTTATAGTTCCTTCTTCAATCGATGTTAGTCCAATGCCGACTACAGATTCTAACATATAATCTGAGTAATACATAGACGTGGCAGCAGCACAATCATAAGCAGCAGCAAAACCGAAAGCAGCACGACACGAGCGCGTAGAAATGCAGCGGGTACGGTATCGTGGAGGAATACCAGGAAAGGCGCATCTGTAACGTACCCATCAGGGATACACAGGAGTCCTAAAAGCAACATGTTAAGAGCCAACGCACTTACCGAATTTGCAACGAATTACATAATGGCCGCAAAGATTACGTGGTGGCGGACCAATAGCGGCCAATCACCCATATAGGCAGCATGGATACACAGCAGTACTAAAAGCCACTTGTTAAGAACCGATAGACTTACCGGAGGTGAAACGGACGAGGTAGCGGCGGCACAGGTTAGGTGGGCTCGGACCGGTAATAGGGGATCAGTGACATATGCGGCACGGACAGACAGGTGCTTCTACAGCCACTTGTTAAGAGCGGATACATGTACCAAAGGTACAACGGACTAAATAGCGGCGGCAAAGTTACGTGAAGGCGGACAAGTGGTGGCGGATTAATGACCTAGGCAGCCCCGATGGACAGGTGTGTCAAAAGCCACTTGTTAATAGTCAATACACTTACCGGAGGTGTAACGGAATAAATAGCGACGGAAATGGTTACGTGGCGGATAAGTGACATAAGCAGCACAGACGGTCAGATGTTATAAAGGCCACTTCTTAAGTGCGCTATACTAACTGCAAGTGCAACGGAGTAAATAGCGGCGGCAAACTTACGTAGACGCTGACCAATAGCGCAGCGCACCCCTATAGGCAGCATGGATGCACAGCAGTTCCAAAAGTTGCTTGTTAAGAGCGGATATACTTACCGGAGATGAAACGGATAAATCAACCATGGACAACCTCAAAGGACGTCGTGGGCATTCCGATTCTTCCCTGCCGCCACGTGCGATATGTGACCGCAAGGCATACGCTAATGCCGCTTATAAGAACAGTCAAAGTCACCGCATTGGTCTACGCAAACGCGGTACACAGCGCACCCGTATTCTGACACCACGCGGTACAGTCCATCCGGCACGACACCGACCATAGTCGAGCGCTGAAAATGCCTCATCACCGTTTCGCGGCCATATGCAGTCAATCTGCTTACAAGTTCTGACACTACAACTCCATCACCGCATGCTGCAGTACTTCACGCGCACTTCGGCGCTACCTGAGTACTATGTTGATCAACCATGCCTTCCTCACGATTAACGATCATCGCGAGAAGCGCCCGTAAGGAGGAACGCTGGCTCAAAGTCCGTTCAAGCTGCATATTTTCATTCTCCACTCGAGTAGTGGAATTGCATCCGAACACTATGACATACCGTAATTGATGAGCCACCCAGCAGCTCCACCACGGCAATCATGTTCTACGGAATTACTAAAAGCATTCCGTATTTCTCTGCTGAATATTCTCCAAAATTCCGTAATAATGCCTATCCTCAGGCTTGTATACTAGGGTACTTAGCAAGCGGATCAGAATAGCCTTTGCCACCGGATCCGCAAATGACAGCTGACTGCACCGTCTGTTTGTCTCGTGATATGTGGACACAGCACAACACCGTGCACACCTCAGCATACCCCTCCCTGAAAGCGTTGGTTTGTTGCGCGCATTTGACTATTACAATGGAGCGCACGGATGCCGTGCTTGGAACCATTGCACGCATAGCTGTTACCGCCTCCATACAACTCTCCGTCGTCTCATTTGGTAATAAGGTGTAAAAGTATGACATCCTCATCCCGTGACGTCAACGCACATGCAATGCCACAGAATGTCGCTGCCGTAATTAATCGGATGCGTCGAATCCGCCAGTATAACTTCCCAGTATCGTGCAACCAAGCTCCGAATGCACGCAGGTACGAAGAACAGGAAGCACACCTCCAACTGCTCCCTCACAACCGCACATGTACCTTCTTTTTCCAACGTGGTAACTGTATGTTCTACCACACTAACTTACTCCACCTGATTCCGATGGCTCAGGTGATATAAATCGCGTCCGGTAATACAGATGCCATATTCCGGACCTACGAAATTCTTGAATTCAATTGTCTGACGAAACGAATTCATCAACGTGAATGCCGCCGCCGCTGTACCGCAGTAAGCCGCCGATTAGCCGGATAAGCCAAGGTTTCCCTAACTGGGGCAGATGCGAATGCCTCAAACAGGCACGGTCAAGTTTATAATACCTGTCTTTCAGTACCACGGAAACTCGGGTCTATCAGTTGTAGCACCTGTAACTAACAGGTTCAGCAGCAGACCTATTACCATACACCTTACCGTTTTCTTTCACATGCTTACGCTTGCTGTGCACACATCGATATTGAATGAATCGCTAACGAAAACCATTAAGAAGGCCGTTTCCAGCCCGTTGCTTAAGACCCGCCACAGTAACCACCTTGTATCTATAAAACGAGCTTGCATTTTCTCTTTGGAACCGCATGAAATCGCGTTGGAACTCCTCAATTGCTTCGTAACCACAAGTTATCATGCAACGAAAAGCTACCGTATCATCCTGCATGGCAAAAGACACGAAACGCGCCAAAATGTACACACTAAATAACTCATATAACCAAACCACTTACACTGCCTTCATTCCTTAACCATAAGGTATATAGAAATTACCGTTAACGCCATTACCGTTTACATGACTATACAACATCAACTACGTGAGCAGGTTTACCCTGACTGTACCAGGCATCCGTCACGAGCAACCTTTTAAGCGCTTAATATTAGGAGGTCGCTCCGTTGGTCGTTCTTTAACGTAGCCGGTCTGCGGGCGTCACGGTGACACGTTAACAGGTCGGTTTTGCTTCCTGTTTTCCTTACCCTCCTATTCTTCTCTGGCATTCTTCTCTCCCTCTTTTGTGCTTCCCTAGCTGCTTCACATACCTCAGCCTTTTACTAGACGGTTGAGAATTCGGCCGTCCACGTGGTAGTGATTTCGTGTTGCAGCTCTAAGTGTCTATTATGGCCCTTTATACTATTTGAGCTTGGATTGCCGGACCGGGGGCACATTACACAAACACCCGCACTAACGTGTTGCGTTTGTCTCGCTTCCTCCGTACGAGTCTTCCTGTAACCCATGGAGTACGGTCCGCTGTATCCAAATGCAATTGCCGTCTGATAACTCTGCTCAATTTCGCACACCATCTCTGACCAGTATTTACTTTGTCAACTTCACTTTTGTCAACTTTCCTTTGATCCAAATAATTTTGGGTCATCATTTTCCCCGGATTACGCCGTACCCGTATTCGGGTACTCACCAAACGTCGTCCATCTTTTCTGGGTTCATCCTCTAGCTTTTTTCCTGTATTTTTGTGGTTTTTAATCTGTTTAGCACCTTGTTTTAACCCGTAAGTGTTTCTGCTGACTGCCCTGCAGGTAATAACTTGTTGGTCTTACGTTTTGATACTTGTTTCACACTCTGTGAAAGCGTCATGTCGGATTCACTGAATACCGGCGCTAATGTGTCTTCGGCTGCCCTGATCATCGAACCATATGCTGTATGCGGCAGCGGGAGCTGCTTAAAGCCCGTGACGGACGAGTCTGGTGGCATGCAGCGTTATGTATGCAACTTCTAATACCATGAGACTTGTGCTGATTTGTGCTCTAATCAGCTTGCAATGCTTTCGGCAAGCGATAGTGTGCTGTTCAATTTATGATGCCGTAGCCGTAGATCTACGCGTCTTGAGGTCACTGAGGAGACGTCGAGCAACGTCGGGCTGGGTAACAAGCAGTTGTGCCCTTTTCACACATCTTGATCGGAAAGTGCAGTTACTGACGAGGAATATGAAAGCCTCTATTGATGTCGGCTCATTGGAGGAAGACACGCAACTAGCCTCAATTGCTGTCGAGGAAAATTCGACTGATGTGTTTGATACCGTGTCGTGTGTCCAAGCGGTGCAGAATTCCTCTAAAGAGGCCACTGATTTCGTACTGGAAGCTGTCCAAAGCGAGACCAAACTTCTACCCCCTGTTCCCAGTATAAGCAAGAGGAAGAGGGCGAAGAAAGTCCGCAAGGTTCCCTCAAAGTCTGAAGGCACTGAAAGTATTAAGTTGTTGGAGATGGAACGCAAAGCTTCAACTCTAATCACCTTAGTTCCCCCGGCAAAGCAACGCGCCGTGTCGACTTCGGCCACAACCGCAAAGTTTGAAAAGACTAGACCGGTGAGGGAGTTGGTAGAGCACAAGGCCTTAACCTAAATTACTCCAGCTCCTTTGGCGAAGAAACGTGCCGTGTCACCTGCCAAACCAGTCGAAACTAGAATCGAGACGAAGACTACTGGAGTGAATACGCCTCGTTGAGGTGATTCTTTTATTGATAGTAGCGCTAGCTTTCGTAACGTTGATGAATCCGCGGCAGTTCTCCTAAAGGAACGCATGATGGATGACCTCCAGTGGTTCAAACCCCGTGGCAATAAGATGCTTCCACCTGGTTTTCCCGGTGCCCCTATCAGGAAACTAACCAGGTTTGAGTACCTTTCGGTATATACACTGCATTCGTGACCCCGAGTACTTCGTGTAGTTCTCTCAACCGGGGAAGAATGCAATGCGCTTTGCATTCAAACACAAGAGTAGTAATGTCAGCGTTCAGCCGGACCTCCAGCTGACAGATCGACTAAAGTTAAGGTTTACCATCAACAGACAAGAGCAGGCGAGCTGCTGGTGGGCAAGGCCTTCGTCTTGTGAGCTTTTAGGTTGTCAGCCGGAACACAAATTCTGCCCTACCAGAACCCATCCTGGTAGCGTACGAACCAGATCTGGTCGTGCCGAGTTCCTTCAGGTAGTGCTTAGTATTGTGCGTAGCCTAAGGAACAAGGTGCACGGGGTGGGTTTACTTGTAGACAAATCTCGTCCCGGCATACTTACTATCACTGAAACGTGGTTGTCCCGGGATACAACAGACGGTGAACCGTGTTTTCCTAGCACACCATCATCTCCGGACGACAGGTAAGCGGGATAGGAAGACGGTACCCACTAACCTGGTCCTCCGAATATGGGTGTATGACCTTCTTGGTAACAAGTGAGGATCCCACGAATGTAAACACAAACGGTACAAAGTAAAATTAGTACGATAAACGGGACAGATTACTGGATCTGAAAATAAAATATTAGTAACAAACCCACCAACATCTCTCCGGGGTACAGATTAGGGTGCGTCGATCGTGCGCCATACATCCGGTACGAGGGTAGGGTCCATTGTTTTATGGCGGGAAAGTGTTTCGCGACCATGGTCTGTGGTAAAATCTAAAAACTATGTAATGGCTGTGTAGCTTGTACGTATTGCGGATTGTACGAGCAAAAAATAATGCTTTACTCTTATAAATCGGTGTGCTCTAAGAATATGGTTATGCCAAATGAAACCGCTGACTACGGGTGTGTGTAAAGGTCACGCTTTAGCTGAATGCTGGAAATGATGGAGTGCACATGATGTGTAAAAGTATCGGTTATCGAGTTACAGAAGTGCCTAGATAGTCTGTAGACAGAGCACGAATGTGACTATCAATAAAACAAACACTTACCGAATTTTGCATGCTAAGAAATATGTTGTAATAAATTTTCCTCCGCCAGTATGTATAATAGTTGTTGAGCTTAAGGCTCAAATAAGCATTATTTATTTGCTAATGAATGTACACGTTGGACGTCGAAACGGAAGAGAGAAAAATCCGCTTAGCACTGGCAATTGGATGATAGTTTGGATAATGGCTTCCATGAAATGCTGTACATACATTAACTATGACCACTGCAGGGTCTGAGCGATGGTTGCAGTAAACATGACTAGGTATTGTCCTAGAAGTATGTACTAAAGTTAGTACTTAATTAAGCTGAGAAATGAAATTTGTACCTAAAACGCGGTGTCAATATATGGTTGGTTGGCGGCATCCGGTTTCGGATTTGCATGTCACTGTGGCAAGCCACAGGACGCCTGCGCCTACAGAGGGACCATGGATGGCTTGCGCTGCACCACCCACAGCTACAACCACACACCCCATATCCAGGGTAAACCCAAAGGAATAAGACCGGGAGGCCTGCGGATGGGAAACACGTTTCGTCAACGGAGCCGGCCCACACTCTTTCACAGGCAAACACATGCACACTGTATTTGGGGAATCAAACGCACACAAGGCGGTGGCTGGACCGTAGTCCGCTCCATACTGAGTGCATGGAACCACTCTTTGAGCCTAACACGGCCACAAGGACCGTGTACCCCGTCCCCTCCAGCAACGACCAACTGTCTCCTGGAGCCAGTATGGACGAGGTAGTGGGAAATAGACAGGTAGGCACCTTGTCAACATGCACATCAAGCGCAGCCACACCGGGAATATCAAATAATTTACCGAATCTTAACGGGTAAGATCGGTCCAGACTTTTCCTGGCTATTTAGTTCCGCCCAGCTGCCTAGTGTCCGAGGTCATCCATTGAAGCTGAAAAAGTGCGTTTGAACCGGGTGAGGACGGAAACTCGCTTGTCGCGTCGAGTTATTGAATGTTGGCACTCGCTTCCGACGCACGTGGTTAGGGAGTCTACGGTAGAGGATTTCGAGCGTCAGTTAGATGCTCTTGGGTGGCAGTACCAAACCTTCCCCTTCGCCTAACCCGACTTGTATCTTCAACTTTCCCTTCGCTTTTTAAATTTCTTCTCACACTTCGGCATTAACATTATTTATTAGGCAGGTCTTCTCTTGTAATCTTAGCTTACCCTTCACTCTCTTACCTCACATAAACCGGCCTGTCAGGGTCTGCTGGGCAGAAAAGTGGGCAAATTCACAAAAGAAGGGACCTTCACGAGGTACTGCAATGCTTCCGGTCCCAATTGTACTTGAACTTGAGTCTGTGTGTGGAGCACCGCAGAACATCAGCATTACACCGGCACGCAGTACTGACGCTTTGCTCTAGCGCAACAACCACCGGTCGCACGTAGGCTAAGGTTGATACTAGAGTTGCCCTGCTTCTACGTAGGCTCAAACCTGCCACGCCAACTTACAAGACAAACTCGTTAAGTTTAGGCTACGGGCCAGCAAAGGCGCAGAATTCCGGCTGTTCCTTAGCGGCACAACGGTTAGACCCAGTGTTTGCCCAAACGTCATGTGGCATCCTTCTATAGCTGACCGGCGATGGATCCGAATAAATCACGTTGCCATTAGTTACGAGTGTAGTGAATTGTCGCTCATTTTAGAATATTTGTTTCAATTATGATCATGCCTTCCTACGCTGGTGTTTTCTTTTTGAGTTTACCGGGGGCGTACCAATTGTCTCGAGTGGCAACTGGCTGGTGATGCAAGCCGTCAGTCGAGCAAGCCTACGAGGATGCTCTGTGCACAAAACTTTTGCCCCGTTCTCCTAACGACACTGAGCTTCAGTGTAATAGTGTCTCAACCACTATGCACGATGCGGGAGCCCCTGCTTGAGGCACTATCAATCGTCACCGCACCAGTTACTGGATCGCCGAGAGATCGCTGCATCTGTTGGAATCCAGAAGCAAACTCCAGACTGGCGCAACGCACACTATAACTAGGTAGACTATTAGACGCGCAGTAAATCAAAGCTTGCGTGCTGACAAGGAAGCCTGGTGAACCAGTAGGGCTCAAGAAATAAAGAAAGCAGGGTGCAGTAGGCAATTATTGCAAGTCATTCCAATTGATCCGCACCAATGGACTCAGGAAACTGGACAATATTGAGGCTACCTGAGACAGCGCGGTTGTCATACTTCACGTATTTCATCACATACATGGTTGTAGGACTCCTGAGGCAAAGCACTTTCTAGAGCAATTCAGGATTCGGGCATATCTGAATTTTTGTAGAGCCGACGGAAGTTCGTAGGCTGTTACAAGGGCTGAATCCTTCTGAGATCTCTGGGCCTGAACTTAATTCACCAGTAACTGTTGCGTGAGTTGCCTGAGACACTAAATGAACTGCTTGCTATCGTGTTTCAGAAGTCGCTTGAGAGCTGTGCATTACCTTCCGAAGGGAAGGAAGCTGTCATCTGTCCCATATTCAAAAATGTGCACAGCAGTCTGCCAGCATAGTACAGGTCAGTTTTGAGAAACTGATGAGCGCTTGCTTGGAGGGTCCTCAGCATAGATTTAATCTACTTAACATTGACCAACACGGATTCCGGAAGGCTTGCGTGTCTGACGAATTTATTGGTGGCTCGCGAAAGTTGCGCGGCTGCAGTGGATAACGGCCGCACACTGGACGTGCTTTTCGTCAACTTTTCGAAGGCGTTTAACAAAGTACCCCATCAGAATCTCGCGCAACAGCTGACCTTCTTCGGGGTATCTGGCCACGCACTTCATTGGGTGACTGCCTTCTTGGATGGTAGAGAAACGTGTGCACAGGTAGGCTGTGGCTTATCGTTTAAACACTCTGTCCTCAGTGGCCTACCGCAGGGCTCGACTCTTGGACCGCTGCTATTCTCTATCTATGTGAACGACCTACCCGCGGAGCTTGAGTTACCATCGTTGCTACATGCTGGTGGCCTGGAGCTGGGAGAACATTGTCGATGTTCCGGGAGGTTTCTTAGCGTTTCAGCTAGCCTTGGGTAAGCTTTGGGGCTGGTCTACTTTATGGTTACCGCCCATAAACCATGCAAAATGATCCGTTCTTCGAATTAAACGAGGTTGACCTTCTGCGAGGTACTTGGTCGATGAGGTCTAACGCTCCTGTGTTTCTAGCCAGGTCGACCTAGGCGTCGTACACTCTTCTGCTTTACACTCCGACGACAACTGAATGAAAGCCTCAAGCAGAGGTTTTCGCATGTTGTGGTTCGTACGACTTTCTTTCGAAGTGTTGACGGGCGGCATCTGTACGAGAAGGTCCTCGGCTTTCGTTCGACTCCTCTGGGATGCTGCGTCCAGGCTTGTCCGCCTGCCTCGTCCGGGACCAAATGGAGCTAGAGGTGTTATTGCGGGTGGGTAGTACGTTAGTCGAGGGATTACGGGGACGGACGTACCCCGAGCGTCTACGTATGTCGTGAATGCATTCAATGCCCTACTGAAGGCTTGGAGGACACCTAAGCATAGCCTACGGTGGCTTAACTTGGAAGGTTGGTACAGATTTACCTTGGCTGTTCAGTCGCGCTATGTTGTCTGCACTACTCGGTCATTTTATGAAATTAGACAAACCGCGGTCCAATCGGCTTAAGGCGAAAATCCGGCTGTCACGCCGAGTCATCGAGCGCTGGAACATGCTTCCGGAAACTCTTATCATGGAATCTACAGTTAAGGTGGTTAGCGGCAACTTGACGCTCTTGGGTGGCAACTCAAATTCTTTACCTTTCCCGGACTAACTCGCACCTTCATACTTCGCTTTTCCTTTCTAAACTTTTCTTCTTGTCTTGATATTAGTTTCTTATTATAAGTGCATTTCTTTATTCTGTACCCTCGATTTCTATTTCTATCCTTTGCTTACTTCACGTGAATATCACAGCAAGAAGTGCTGGGGCAGGAAACGTTGGCATTTACTGCTTAGCCAGGTTGCGATAAGGATGTTCCGTTTTAGATCCATCAAGAGCTTTGAGCCCTTCAACAATTCCTGGCTCAACGATCCACTCAAGGTGGAACAATTACGGGATTCCCCTACCACTCCAGTCCCACCCGCTGCCATTGTGTTTTATATTTGAAGCGCTACCGAGGAACTCGTGTCAATTGGGTGAAGCCAAAGTAGATGAGGAGGATTGAGTATCCCACAACACATGCCATTCTGGTCGGATATGTGTTAGCTAGACAATTGGACGAAATTAAACGTGTTAATCGTGAGGTCACCAAACCGGCAGTCGAGGTGCTCCAACCACGGGATATTCTAACTAAGGGTTTTGTAGCGGCCAACAGAAAACCGCTCTCTTTTGTGTACCAGTTCATGGTTGACGAAGTGTACAATATTCTTGTTTTCATTTTCCATACAACCGGCGTAGCCCTTGACCGTCGGGAGAGACCGCTTAACGATATACGTGACTTCAAAATCGTGGTGATGCCTCGAGTTAAAACTGCTCTAAATATCCAGAAAAGTATGGTGAACTAGTACAAGATAAAGGTGGAATGTTATCATTCAGCAGGTCTAGATACCACAAAAGCATCTACATGACATATATTAGAGTAACTAAGAGGGTTCGTAATTATCGTAAAAAGAGAACTGGAATACAACGGAGGTGCATTAATTTCAGTCTAGAAATGAAAATTAATTCATGCAATGGGGGAAACGCATGTCGGTTTATTAGTGCACTGTACCATAAAGGTATTGATGGCAGTTGCATGTGTGATCGTGTACTTTTGCGCCTGCCCTTACAAGATGTGCCTGTAACAATGGTAGTAAAATGAGAATCGGTGTAGCCTAATAAATTCATATATATATATATATATATTTATATGATAAAATAATGGCTGAACTAAATTGTACTTAGTTTTTGACGCTGGCTAAGTGCGCCAGACCACTTGTTATACAGACTAGAAAACAATACTTGCAAATTATGTAAATGTAGGTATCAGATAATTAGAAACCATTTAGCGATTAAATATACTTCAGCGTTATCGGGTTGCGTACAATGAAAATTGTCTATTTGCCTTCTACTCTATTTGTAGCCGGGTGGCAGGAGCCGGTAACAATGGAAAAAATGTAATAAAGTAGGTCGCGGTGGTGCATTATCTTCGGTGAAAATACTCCGTAATGTGTAAGTTGGCTTATCTACTAAACTATTTATTGTGTTAAGGCAGTCGAACATGCACGCTTAAACTCCGCTCGTGCCTGTCTAATGCTTCCAAGAAGCAAATACTAGGTGTCAAGCATTCGTCGCAATGCGAGTGAAATATCGAGTCCCAGAGCTTCCCCTGTATTCATTCCTACATGTACATTCTGAATAGAGAAAAATTGTGTGTAAATATCGGTTACTTATTGTTAACCACAGTCGAGTAATGACTACCTCTATGGAGATAATTTGGCCCGCACAATCCCGAAGGCTGGATCGTTAGGACAAGCTTCTAATGCATTACATGCGGAAACGACGCAGATGTACTACTTAAAAAATAAACTTGACAAAATTACTTTCTATATTAACACAACATACATTTAAACAATATTGGTTTCCACGTAAAATTTTGCCTCGTGAAGCAGCTTGTAAGCTTTCAGCGAGCACTGGTCTTCGGATACAGGGATATATAGCTGTGAAACCAGCAGCAAAATAAAGCAGAAGGGTGTTCAAGAACAAACGTTTGTGAGGATTAATTTTTTTGACTAATCACCCCAGGCATTTACAATTATAAAAGGCAATAGCTGAAGGAACCAAATTGGTGGGCATAGCCAACTCACCAGAAACGGAAACGCAAGGGTCTTGATCAATAAATTAGACGAACAACCCAGTTGACAGAGCACGTGTTGGCAATCGGTGGAATGCCAAGCGCATCAGATGATCATTGTAGACGCACGAAGTGATAAAATTGGTTAAGCTAACTAGGACCAAGCTGCAAGATGCCATTGCAGCATAGCCTACTGTTTGTATAATTCGGATGGAATTATCCTTATTGCGATTGCTTCTGCCGCCCGTAAGATTTGCTTCCTATCAAATTTAGTGTACCGTGTCTATACCACATAAAGTACTTGGTAGGCAGCAGCGGTCCTAATTCGGTGTCCGCTTTCCACCATATGTTACAGGATGAAGGTGTTGGGGAGAATGACGTTGACTTTGTGTAAAACCGCTGGGAAGTGTTCCGCAATGCGTGTAAACAAACGCCTGGTTGTGTACCCCACGTAAATAATAACACAAGCGTAGGTAAACTGATAAAAGTATACGTTTGGGACTGAACCTGAAGCTCCTCTTTAACGCGTTGGGCTATGAAGGGAGCGGTTTCAGCGAGGTAGTCTGAACATGCGACCGGCAAGGTACGAGACACGTCACCGAAAATTCGTCTGGTCAACAGATCAAAGGCAACATCGCGTTTAATGGGAAGTGACAGGCGCGAGTTTTATTAGAGACAGTTATCGCCACTTCTCGGCTATCGAGGATCATTGCATACTTTTCGTTGAGTGGTGTCGGGCAACCGTTATCTTGCAGCGTTTTGAGAATACGGACCTTTGCAGGCTCTAACATCTCTGGGCTGCACATTTTCATAGCACAAAACACAGGCAGCGAACACGATTACGTTTTTACCTTAAGGGTACAAAGCTCAGAAAGGGTGTATATTGGCCTACTCAAGTGGCCTTTCGGAATGCACTTCATTACAGTAAACCATCATTATTTCAACTTAGCAACACGTCCAAGGATGCTAGCTTATTCTCTCTTTCGGTTTCCATAGTTAATATCAACGATCGATGGGCTAATTTTAACTGGTGTAACATGTTGTTATTAGGTCAGCATTATTGTGCAGTCGAGTGTAAATTGATGTGAGCAAACCATGAAACCGCCGTGGTGTAAATTTGCTGATTATTAACAAAACGATGGGTGAGCTAACAAATCATCCCACGTTGGTACCTAGAAGTAAAGTGATGCTAGAATGGATCGTTCCGTTTTATTTTTAGTGTCAATTGTGATCATTTAAATAGCTTACACCGAGACAGGGCTATACATAAGAACACATGTCTGTTAGTTCGCTAAGGTTCTTGCCACTTTCATGCAGTTGTACTTACCATACATATTCGCTGCGGAATGCAAGTATTACAAATGGAAACGCTTTCCGAGAAATTCAATATATGGAACGACTGCGACTAGCAGTGATAAAGTGGATCGGTATTCGCACTGAAATGAATCCTAGTCAAACAGACCACTTGTCTTATATCCAAGGAAGCGGGTGGATATTCGTTGTAGTTGTTCGCCTGAGAATACTGCTCTTCCTAAAATATTTCGGATGTTCTGTTCGCAGCAGCTAAAATTTGAACCCATCAAATTTATCGAAGTTCAGTGCAATGCTAATCGGGGTTTAAAATAAGATGGTGCGTCGCTATCCAATCACACAACGTGCGTTCCAAATAAACATTTGGTCATTCATGACCAGCTGTTGCAAGCCTTGCCCAACTTGACGTGGCGGTCAAGAGAGAGGTTCCTGCTGAGGTCTAAAATCCTTCAGGTTCGATCGCCTTTTACCCATATCGGAGGAGACCAGATGGGTTGGATTGTGGTATGAAAGTGTAATTTTTCGGTATAGTAACAGCCAGCATGCCTCATCTTCAAAGATTAACATACTAATGGTTTAGTGAAAATATTTCATGTCATGTGGTTTCAACGCTTAACGAAAGCTACTATGAACAGAATACGAGGTAGGTATTTTAAATTCCTTTGCTGCTATCACAAACTACAGGGCACAAAACAGGCATAATAAGAGTGAAGCTTCAAAATTTAGTTTGCAATGCTATAAGCCATACATTATACTACCGAGCAGCGTTCTGGGTTTTCAAATAGAAGTAAGTTGAAGTGTTTCAAAGAGACAGACAAGCTGAAGGAACTCATTAAGAAGGATTATTTAATATGGCAATTATCATCAATGATATTTGCCACCCTGACCCTGACCCGCAAAGTGTCTTCATTTGCACCGAAACCATCCTCCTCTTCTCAACCGTTCTACCACTTTCTCTACCCGGAGTTCTTTTGTCCATCACTGATACCCTTGTCTCGCGTATGTGTTTGGTCTTCCAGTTCGTGACATCTGTCATGTACCTGTCGTGAATTCCCTTATTGAGCGACTTTACATACTTGTCCCCTTCCACTTCAACAGGAAGTTATTTTTGCTTGGCCACCCAGAGCCACGTGTTGATAACCGTTGCAATTCACTTTCGAACCGAATGGAAACTAGCCTTCCGGTTTGCCATCGCTTATCTTTGACTTCTCCATCCTGAGTGCTTGGTGCTTTTAGCCACGATTTGGATTCCTTTCTGCTATGATATAATTCGTTTAAAGGTGTTCTGTATTTCAGGTACATTCCGACTAATAGATCGAATTACAGTCGACGTGTTTGGCTGTGCATTAATTGGAAGGGCGATAATTTAGGAACTTTTGGGCCGGAAAGATACCAGCGAAAGCAGTGGCATGGTTGCCCGCCGGCCCCATATTTTGCTACCAGCCACTGTTTCATTGGTCTATTGTTCCAATTGCTCAATCCATCGTCTGCAGTTGGTAGGAGGCTGTTTGCACTTTCTTGGTGCCAAGTTTATTTATGCTGCTCTGGAGTTCTTCTGAGCTGCTTATAAGGCAATTACAATTCCGTGATCCCCTATCACAAGTTTCATGACAGTATAGTTTATGGCGCTCACCCGTTAGTGAGCGATTCCACCTGCTGCAACCCGACAATTTGTATTAAGAACATAAACTAGAGGAATCGGTTATGGTTAAGTCGGTTTCGTTAAGTCGATCAGCCACAGATGACTAATTCTGGTTGCGCGTATATAGAGTACAGGCTGTTTTGTTCCACGAACATTGCTTTACACAAACTTACATTGTTGAATCAAAAGCTCGTTTGTAACAAGTGTTATCTGTACGCTAGATACGTAAGCACAGAGTCTCAAAAATCTTAGGTCCAGGCACAATTATTGTGCAAACGTTTGAGACAAGAACCCACCATCTGTTGACTTGGTGTTTTAGCAAATAACTGGCACCAAACTGTCGCTACCGCATCGCATCCGCATCAAGGTATGCATCCCATGTACTTGCAGCTTTTCCAACATTCAAACAGTTGACGCGAGCTGGTTGTGGTTGTAAATGTTTCAGAATGATTGGCCATCTATCAGTACAGTAGTCGCTGTAAGAAGGGGCTTATTATTGATTGGTTTAGGAGCTAGACACTATGTTTACTGCTCCCAATGTTTAACAAAGATACCAGTTTCTCACCTGCGTTTCGTCATGGGTAACAAAAATTTAGCATTTGGCTTTTATCTCCTGGTACCGGCATTACAGTAGCATATTATTGGAGGCACAATGCCCATCGCGCAGTCATTGGACGCTGTCGCAATGCTCCTCACCAGCGCAGCGAGCTGCGCGTCACATGGCACATTGGCTACTTGCACAAACGCTTCCAAACGAAATCTTCAGATAATGTTTCCTATCAATGGCACATTGCAATCGGCTTAGCTGTCCAATATGAAGCACCACGCTAATTTATTTACTAGCTAGCATCCCGTCCGTGCCGGTGACATGACAATGTTGCCCAACTCTTAAGAATCCTCCGCATGGCCGCTAGCTTACCTCGGTTGATCTTCATCCCCTCGATCATCGACACATCCTCCTTGTTTTTGGGGAATCGTTACACTTAATTTTCTTCAAAAGGGTTTAACCAGGGAATCTTCATCATCTACCTTGATGGCAACTGAAAGAACTTATGTTGCTAGCAGTTATGTATTATGGCACAGCATAGGCTGCATTTGGCTAATCGCGCTATTCTCAGCGGAATAAAGCCATGGTGGATTAACTTGCCGCTGCAACCTATTGAACGCAGTACCGAGGCGGATCCGTGGACCAGTAAACAATAGGTTTTACCTCTGGATGATGCCGGCGGCTTAAGAAACTACAGGGCTTAGGTAGTAAAAGGCTGTTTGTTTATTCCAAGCAGGATCCACTTCGGTACGTTTTCCTTCACTCGGAAACACAATGCTCAATCGGACCTAAAATGTGAGGGGCTCCGCAGTTACACGTAAATTAATTTGCACAATGAGAACCGGCTCCGATTGGTAGAGCTTACTTCGGATGAGGCACTTGCAAATTGCTGGCTCGGTTGATGTTGACGACCTGTGCAACATACCAGGTCTTAGGGGCAGCAGCGGTCAGGCGCTTATCCGTCCTTGGCATGGCAACATCACATCTGAAATTTAACTTGATATAAGCCTTCTTCTTCTCTGCCAACTTTACCAAGTCCTTTGGTAGAAGTTGTTAGCTGTGCTTTACTATATAGATTCCAAGGTTAATGTTGCAAGTCAGTGTAAATGCAATTCGCTCCAACGCGCCCTTTAAACAGCCTGCCGAGCACCGTAGCCTGTCACGAATAAAACAGTATTTCACAAGGGTTTGCTTGTACCGCATTGGAGTAAAGATAGTGAAATGCTTGTAAACCGAACAAACGCACAACTGTAGTGTGCAGCTCCAGCCAATTCTTTAGGTAATAAAGGCAAACAATCATAAATTAGATCCAGGTAGAAATTCGGCACATCTAGACTTACTCAAACAGACGCCACACGCCAGGAAAAGCACCGTACGCGCGTTGCATTCTTTCGGGAATCATCAGCAGTGCGCATTCCATCGGACCATTGGTAGGGCTCGAATCCGAAAGCCGACTGCTGCCAGTTCGTGGTTGAGACCAAAGAGCAACAGGAAACGGCAATGACCATGGTGAATAAGTTACTAGCTGAGATATAGCGAAGTTCACTATCCAATGAATTACACGTTACTGCCGTGCAGATAACAGGGTAGCCCCGTCACTAAGCGACGCGCATAACAAACTTAAGCGGCCAATTAACTTATGACATAATAAACAGTTTGGTCTGCGTACTGATTACAGAGGAGTAGTAGGTAGACTTGAATGGTATAGGTAGAAATTCCTCACATCCGGACTCAATCAGACAGCCGCCACACGTAGGGAAAATCACTGTATGCGCGTTTCACGCTTTAGGGATTAGTCAGCAGTGCGCATTCCATCGGACCATTGGTAAGGTTCAGACCCGCGTCTCGAATGTTGCCAGTCGGTGGTTGAAATCACTGAGCTACGGGGGACGGCAACGACCATCGTTAATATGTTACTGGATGTTACAGAACGATGCTCACTGTCCAGTGACTAAAAGGTTACTGCCGTGCAGCGGACAAGGTGGCCCCGTCACCAAGCGACGAGCTTACCAAACTTAAGCCGCCAATGAACGTATGGCATTATAAGCAGATTGAACTGTGTACTGATTACACAAAAGTAGTAGGGAGAGTTGAATGTTATAGGTAACAAGTCGTCACATCTAGACTCAATCAGACAGCCGCCACACGCCCAGAAAAGCACTGTACGCGCGTTTTATCCTTCGGAATTATCAGCGGTGCGCATTCCATCGATTCCTTGGTAGGGCTTGAACCCGCAATTCGACTGTTGCCAGTCTGTGGTTGAGAACACTGGGCTACGGGGGACGGCAACGACCATCGGGATTAAGTTACCATATGTGATATAGCGACGCTCACTATCCAATGAGTTACACATTACTGCCGTGCAGAGGACACGATAGCCCCGTCACCAGGCGACGAGCTTACCAAACTTAAGCCGGCAATTAACTTATGGCATTAAAAGAAGCGTGATCTGGGTATAGATTACAGAAGAGTAGTATTGGGTGTTGAATGGTATAGGTAGAAATACGTCACATCTATCAACAATCGTGCAACTGCCACACGCCCGGAAAAGCACTGTACGCTCGTTTCCTCCTTACGCGATCATCAGCAGTGGGCAGTGCATCGGACACTTGGTAAGGTTCGAACTCATAAGTCGACTGTTGCCTTCCGTGGGTGAGACCGCTGCGCTACGTGGCCGGCAGCGACCATCGTTAATAAGTTACTAGATATGATTTATCGCGGCTCACGAATTGTGGTTGGCGCTATATAACACCTACTAACTTATTCACGATAGTCGTTGCGGTGCCCGTTGCTCAGTGATCTCAACCACGGAATAGAAGCAGTCGAGCTGCGGGTCGCGCCCTACCAATGGGTCCGATGGACTGCGCACCGTTGATAATTCCCGTAACGATGAAACGCGCGCACAGTGCTTTTCCGGTCTTGTGGCGGCTGTCTGATTGAGTCTAGATGTGACTAATTTCTACCTAAACCATTCAACTCTCCCTACTCCTCCTCCGTAATTAGTACGCTGACCAAACTGCTTATAATGCCATAAGTTAATTGGCGGCTTAAGTTTGGTAAGCTCGTCGCTTGGTGACGGGGCTACCCTATAGGCAGCCCACTGAGCCCTTTACTGACTTTTCTAAATACGCTAACGGTCAATAAAAGAACGTCCTCATCGATAGACCAGCTGCAATACTACAGGTGTAATATTTATAACATTATGGTTTTCTGTCCATTTGAGCAAAATTAGACCCCCTACCTTTTGGTGGCGCTTTAAATCTGCTTTTTGAAACTGCTAGGAATCCTCGTTTGCGAATGTTTGCAGCTAAATCGCTGTATATATTACGCCAAGTAACCTTCATTAGAGCCATATAACACTTAGATGTTACATAGTATGCGTCGTCGTCGGGCGCGTTTTCTTCATACATTGTCGAACCAGTGTAGCCTGAATGGTCCAACTCACCAGTACGTAAGAGCTACAACTCCGGCGCACAACGATTTTACTCACCTCTTTAATGATAGTTAACCGTTTTCAGTAGACAAAACCTCTGTTATCCACTAGCCCATCTGGCTCGCTGCTTGCGTGATACCGTTAAAGTTCGCCTTCCAATAGTTGAAGGTTGGCTCCAATTGAGGAGAGTACGGTAGCGGGAGTTCCAAGCTGCCTATGATCATCGTGTGGTCACTCGATATAACGGGCTCCAAGACTTGAATAACTTGTACACATTGCTCACAGCTGGTCAAGTGCAGGTCCAAGAAGGATACATGGTCTCGGTTGGTTGATGTGCTGTGTGGCCGCTGTTACAAATATCCAATCCGTACAACTCTTCTTTAATTCACAATGGCAAGGGAGAAGTTCAGCCTCAGGCCACTGTGTTGTGGGTAAGTTGAAATCGCTAATGAGCTGGAATAGCAGAAGGCTCATGTAGTGGCAAACATGCGGCAAAGATTTTAAGCAGCGGCCAATCGGACTGCGAGGTACCACGACCACGAGCAGCACGCATCTTCTGAGCTGAATCCGACAACATAGCTGCGCACAAATATGCAGCGTTTCCTAGGTGCTCACTAGTGTCCCACCAAAGAAAGATCTTATTTAAACCAGAATGCCACCGTGAAATTTTGATGGTCCATCACAGCGGAAGCACGAGTAAGCTCTGCTTTCTAATTCTTAGGCGATTACGCCGGCGTTTTACTGCTGCGCAGCAGGGCGTACTACGTCTGATCGCTGAGAGGGTACAAGTAACACAACTAACAACGCGTCTGTTCATCAGACTGTAGGTGTTAGTAATAGCTGCGCGCAGGTTGTGGTAGGAACCTAGGTGCATTCGTGAAGTATCAGAAACCCGTTGATCCACATTCGCGGAGGAAACTGAATGACCACCCAAAAATTAAACACGTAGGATAATTCGTTTCTTCATCGTCCCTGCCACGCTGTCGTAAAACCATCGCAAACATACATATAGCTTTGTTAACTTAGCATAAATCAGGGGGCATGCAGAAATGTAGACAATTTGGAAATTACGGCGGTTAACATAAGCTTCTTATGTATCCATTCAACCAAAGTCACCCTCAAATTTCAACTGTGCACTAAGTTTTACTTCTGTGGCCAGCGATCTAATTCACTTTAAGTCCACCATCAGCCACGAAGAACAGTCCGGCAATCAAAGTTTGCAAAATTTTCATATGTTCATAACGCACCAGGAGATAAGAAACAAAGGATGCAGGTTCGTAAAGGACCAGGAACCTGCGTCCAATCAATCACTAGTCGTTTTCGTTTGTTTCTTCAGCGTTTTCGTTTTCCATTAATCACTAATTTGCCTATTGCAACTTTGGGCTCTATTGTCAAATAAAAAGTACCCAGATTTTGAAGCCAATTTTGCTGGAGCGCTAACACTTTGCTGCAAGGACGAATCGCTGTCGTACTAGCTGTTGGCTGTTGCTCTGAGTTCGGTGCAGGACAAGTCAAGCTGCACGTTTCAGTGTACTTCGATATAATGCATAGATTGCTGGGCACATGGTTTATTCACGGTCTAAAAATAAAACTACGCGCAGGACGTCACGCCTAATGCCTTGATGTATGTGCAATTGTTCCTCAGAATGGCAATACAAGGAATGCGAAATGTGGCTGCATACGCCGCATGTACTGGCCTTTGTGCGATGTCTAACAATGTTGATGAGGTGGATGATGCTGATGAGGCTCTTAATGATAATGGGAATGGTGTTGCTGATGTTGCTACTGATACGGAGGATAATGCTAATGAGGGTGCTGCTGATGCGACTCATGTGGATGATGATAAGGAGGAAGAGGATAAGAGTGACGATGATGTTGCTGATGACGTTGATGTCGATTATGTGGATGAGGATGATGTTGATGAGGCAGATGGTGCCAATGATAATGGTATTGTTGAAGTTGATGACCATATTGAGGATAAGGATTGTGAATTCTAAATTCACGATTCTGAACTATACTACTGCACATTTACCAGTAGTTCAATTTCTTTATATTTTTCCCGTTGGACGGTATGGTACTCGAGTTTACCTGTTCATGCACAAATGTTCGGCTTTAACAAACTGATAAAACCCTGCAATTTTTCTGCATTTATTATCTCTTTTTTTCTTTGCTTAATTGTTGTGAACTTACGGTTTGCGTCTCATCGGTTGTAATTTGTTTTACTGTGCCAATTTTACGGACTATTCGCCATTTGCGCAGATTTAACTGCTGACGTGGAATAATTGCTGCCCGAAGTAGCGAGTCGCATTACCTATTCGTGAGTTAATTGTATTCCTTTTTTGTTTATTACTGCTATTGTAGAACCACGGTTATTCAGTATACTCATTCCGCCCACTGCCCTGCATTTTAACTGCCCAGACCGTGCGTTAGTTAGGTGATACGATTAGCCTCATACTCTCTGCCGTAACACAAGTTGAATAGTGAACTCGCGCTCCGATGAACGAATTAAGGAGGCATTCTTTGTCAGAGCATTCACAGCACAGCGAGGATAACGCAGCTATGACAACGTCTGATCAGCTCTCTGTTGCAATGCGTAGAATTGCGGAACTGGAAAGTCGTCTGGAAGCTTTAAGCTTTAGTAATACAAATAAGGTACGTGCTGAAGCAGTTATGCTGGACGGTAAATCGACGCTTGTTCTGCCTGAGTTATCTGGATTTTCCGTGTCTAATAATTATGCTGAAGGCCTCACGGAAAGAGGTGGGGGACGTAGACGGATGGTGTTGTCGGATACGGCGCGGGATTATGCCCAGTTTTCACAGGTTCGAATCCCGCCGCCTGAGTTCAACGAATTGGTTCCATCTGCTCCGGATGCTATCGCAGGTCTACCAAAAAGGGAAATTGTACGTTTCGACGGGGATCCGATGAAATATTGGTTGTTTATACGAAGTTTCCAAGCCAATGTCATGAGTATTACTTCTGACCCTTGTGTGAGACTTTCATATCTGATTAATTACTGTGAAGGCCAGGCACGCGAGGCTATTGAGAGTTGTGTTATATTGGATCCGGAAGTGGGTTTTCTTGATGCCATGGAGACGCTCAAATTGAGGTTCGGCCGCCCTCACTTGATTGCCAGAGCTTACATCGAAAGTCTAGTCAAAGGACCATCGATCAAGGCGAATGATTCGGAAGCGCTCCACAGATTAGCCGGGCAGATGAAAACTTGCTTAAATACGCTGCAACAACTAAATTACGAGGCCGATCTGAACGCGACTGTGACGGTGTCGGCAGTGCTTAGGCGACTGCCTTACTCACTTCAGCTCGATTGGTCAAAGAAAGCTACCAGTATCCTCCGCACTTGTAGAGAGCCCGCCTTTAAAGACCTGTACCAGTTTGTTTGTGACGTGGCTGAGATTGTTACTACTCAGGCTATGTACTCGAATGAAATCATTAGAAGGACTGAAGGACCCTACACGGCAGAAAGACCTCAAAGCCGTGGCAATCGCATAACTACCTTGGCAACCGGAGGAACAGTGCCGCAGATTCAGAGACGCGCGCCCTCTTGTGTCGCGTGCACAGCGCACCATTACCTTGATCAGTGCCCTCGATTCCAAGCCTTTGATCATTCCGAACGCTTGCTGCTCGTTTCTGGAAAGAGTCTATGTGAACTGTGCCTCAAAGCTAACCACACGTCTGAGCTTTGCAGATCCCGAGTCACGTGCGGATTCAACGGTTGCCAGTTGAAACATCATCCTTTACTACACGAAGCCAAGACGAACCAACTAACTTCACCAAGAGCTGTGGTAAACGAAACGAATGTGTCGTGGGGTCGAATAGCTTTAGGGATTATTCCAATTCTGCTGCGTGGAAAAACCAAGTCACTGGTGACCAATGCTTTACTTGACCCAGGATCTGATTCGTCACTGGTCGATGAACAGCTGTTGCAAAGGCTTGACTTACCAGCCAGACCGTCAGTGGTACAAATAGCAACGGTTAACGGTGATTCAACGATGTGCTCGCAAGTTGTACGCCTAGAGTTGCAACCGCTAGAAGGAGGTAAATCACTGCATGTGGATCATGCGTGGGCCGTCAAAAGGATGCCTAAGGTACAGAGGATAATACCGGAGCCAGAACGCCTGCGCAGTTGGGAACACTTAAAGGACCTACCGTTTATCGATGGTTGTGATGAACGAGTCGGAGTGCTTATTGGCATGAATGTCCCGGAAGCCCACTGGGTGCTTGAGCATCGGTATGGAAAACCGTCAGACCCGTTTGCCATACGAACACCGTTAGGTTGGATCCTGCTCGGTCCGGTGGGGGGGAAAGGCGTAACGAACATTTACACCAACTCAATCAGTGTAGAAGACTCTACTTCGAGCTTTCTTGAAAGGATGTATGAGTTGGAATTCACTGAGCCATGTAGCTCAAGACGCGGAATGTCTGTTGAGGATAAACACGCATTAGAGCAGATGGAGTCATCTATTGTTAAATGTGGTTCACATTATCAACTCGATTTACCATGGAAAAGCGCATGCCCAAATTTGCCAAACAACTATCCTGTCGCTTACCGAAGACTGATGTCATTGCGCAAAAGGCTCGTTGCCAACCCAGAGTTACATCAGATGTACACAGCTGCTGTTGAAGAGTACGCGTCGAGTGGGTTTGTCGAAATGATTGACCTAGGACCGCTTGGTGATAAAAAAGGCATTTGGTATATGCCACATCACGCTGTGACGCACCCCAACAAGCCCGGGAAAGTCCGTGTCGTTTTCGACTGTGCCAGTACCTACCAGGGTACTTCATTAAACCAACAATTGTTGAAAGGGCCCGACTTAGTGAACAGTCTGGTTGGCGTTTTACTGAGATTCAGAATGGACAAAGTGGCGGTAACTGCCGATATAGAAGCCATGTTTCACCAGGTAATGGTGACACCGAAAGATAGAGACTATTTGCGTTTCTTGTGGTGGCCAAAGGGCCGATTGCACGAATCACCGAAAGCGTTCCGCATGACGGTCCATCCCTTCGGTGCAACCTCCTCGCCATGCTGCGCGTCATTTGCACTCAGATGGACCATAGAAGATTGCAGAACTGAGTATCCGGAATCGACGCTGAACCTGATGCAGCGATGTTTCTATGTCGACGATTGCCTGTTTAGCTGTGGTAGCCGGGAAGAAGCTAGTCTCCTCATTACACAATTTGAAGCGATTGCATCCAAGGGTGGGTTTCACTTACGGAAATGGAAGTGTAACGATGATCAAATTCTGCAACAAATGATGACGAATGCGTCTGCCAACGAATCAGTCCAGTTGACTTTACAGTCCGAGAATGTACAACCTACGTTGGGACTAAAATGGCACTTGTCAGACGATTGCATAACATTTAGCCTGAGAAAGTTCGAAGGGGATTGCACTCGAAGATCGATTCTGTCCTTCATCGCCGCGATTTATGACCCACTAGGTCTGATAGCACCGGTACTGTTGCGTGCCAAGCAGCTGTTGCAATCCTTCGTACGAAGAGGATTTGCTTGGGATATACAGGTAGTCGGACCGGAACGGGAGGAATGGTATTGCTTCCTGCGGGACACCCAGCTACTAGAGCGACTGAGGATTCCTCGGTGTGTTAGACCGAAGCCATACACCGACGACGACATGCAGCTGCATTGTTTCTCAGACGCTTCAGAACATGGATACGGAGCGGCAGTTTACGTCAGGATTGTTGGCCGAAATAATCAGATTTGGTCTACTCTCATTATGGGAAAGTCGCGTGTATCGCCGATAAGAGCAGTTACAATACCGCGTCCAGAATTAACCGCCGCGGTCCTTGCCGTCCGGTTAGCCATTCAAGCACTTGAGGAGTTGCAGCTAGACAAACCTCTGATATTTTGGACTGACTCGATGGTGGTGCTGCAATTGATCCGGTGCACGACCAAGAGATTTACAACGTTCATCGCGAACAGACTGTCCGAGATACATCAGTTCTCCGACCCGAAGCAGTGGAGATACGTCGAAACATCTGCGAATCCAGCCGACATAGCCTCTCGCGGATTACGGGTGTGTGATGGAGTTCAAACGGGGAAACGGTACGGTTGTATATGTACTTGCCTCTCAGTAAGAGCGGTACACATAGAAATAACGCACGCCAAGAGGTCTGTGGCCAAAGGGCATAATAGAAGAAGCGAAGGCTGGGCGCGATGGACTGGTCCGGGAAGTTCTGATACGTACAAACAAAGGAACATTACGGAGAGACGTACGACAAGTGTGTCTATTAGAGGAGACTTTGGACGAAGAATTCAGCGAGGAGGCCAAAGACGCTGGGAGAGTGTGAATTCTAAATTCACGATGCTGAACTATACTACTGCACATTTACCAGTAGTTCAATTTCTTTATGTTTTTCCCGTTGGACGGGATGGTACTCGAGTTTACCTGTCCATGCACAAATGTTCGGCTTTAACAAACTGATAAAACCCTGCAATTTTTCTGCATTTATTATCTCTTTTTTTCTTTGCTTAATTGTTGTGAACTTACGGTTTGCGTCTCATCGGTTGTAATTTGTTTTACTGTGCCAATTTTACGGACTATTCGCCATTTGCGCAGACTTAACTGCTGACGTGGAATAATTGCTGCCCGAAGTAGCGAGTCGCATTACCTATTCGTGAGTTAATTGTATTCCTTTTTTGTTTATTACTGCTATTGTAGAACCACGGTTATTCAGTATACTCATTCCGCCCACTGCCCTGCATTTTAACTGCCCAGACCGTGCGTTAGTTAGGTGATACGATTAGCCTCATACTCTCTGCCGTAACACAAGTTGAATAGTGAACTCGCGCTCCGATGAACGAATTAAGGAGGCATTCTTTGTCAGAGCATTCACAGCACAGCGAGGATAACGCAGCTATGACAACGTCTGATCAGCTCTCTGTTGCAATGCGTAGAATTGCGGAACTGGAAAGTCGTCTGGAAGCTTTAAGCTTTAGTAATACAAATAAGGTACGTGCTGAAGCAGTTATGCTGGACGGTAAATCGACGCTTGTTCTGCCTGAGTTATCTGGATTTCCCGTGTCTAATAATTATGCTGAAGGCCTCACGGAAAGAGGTGGGGGACGTAGACGGATGGTGTTGTCGGATACGGCGCGGGATTTCGCTCAGTTTTCACAGGTTCGAATCCCGCCGCCTGAGTTCAACGAATTGGTTCCATCTGCTCCGGATGCTATCGCAGGTCTACCAAAAAGGGAAATTGTACGTTTCGACGGGGATCCGATGAAATATTGGTTGTTTATACGAAGTTTCCAAGCCAATGTCATGAGTATTACTTCTGACCCTTGTGTGAGACTTTCATATCTGATTAATTACTGTGAAGGCCAGGCACGCGAGGCTATTGAGAGTTGTGTTATATTGGATCCGGAAGTGGGTTTTCTTGATGCCATGGAGACGCTCAAATTGAGGTTCGGCCGCCCTCACTTGATTGCCAGAGCTTACATCGAAAGTCTAGTCAAAGGACCATCGATCAAGGCGAATGATTCGGAAGCGCTCCACAGATTAGCCGGGCAGATGAAAACTTGCTTAAATACGCTGCAACAACTAAATTACGAGGCCGATCTGAACGCGACTGTGACGGTGTCGGCGGTGCTTAGGCGACTGCCTTACTCACTTCAGCTCGATTGGTCAAAGAAAGCTACCAGTATCCTCCGCACTTGTAGAGAGCCCGCCTTTAAAGACCTGTACCAGTTTGTTTGTGACGTGGCTGAGATTGTTACTACTCAGGCTATGTACTCGAATGAAATCATTAGAAGGACTGAAGGACCCTACACGGCAGAAAGACCTCAAAGCCGTGGCAATCGCATAACTACCTTGGCAACCGGAGGAACAGTGCCGCAGATTCAGAGACGCGCGCCCTCTTGTGTCGCGTGCACAGCGCACCATTACCTTGATCAGTGCCCTCGATTCCAAGCCTTTGATCATTCCGAACGCTTGCTGCTCGTTTCTGGAAAGAGTCTATGTGAACTGTGCCTCAAAGCTAACCACACGTCTGAGCTTTGCAGCTCCCGAGTCACGTGCGGATTCAACGGTTGCCAGTTGAAACATCATCCTTTACTACACGAAGCCAAGACGAACCAACTAACTTCACCAAGAGCTGTGGTAAACGAAACGAATGTGTCGTGGGGTCGAATAGCTTTAGGGATTATTCCAATTCTGCTGCGTGGAAAAACCAAGTCACTGGTGACCAATGCTTTACTTGATCCAGGATCTGATTCGTCACTGGTCGATGAACAGCTGTTGCAAAGGCTTGATTTACAAGCCAGACCATCAGTGGTACAAGTAGCAACGGTTAACGGTGATTCAACGATGTGCTCGCAAGTTGTACGCCTGGAGTTGCAACCGCTAGAAGGAGGTAAATCCCTGCATGTGGATCATGCGTGGGCCGTCAAAAGGATGCCTAAGGTACAGAGGATAATACCGGAGCCAGAGCGCCTGCGCAGTTGGGAACACTTAAAGGACCTACCGTTTATCGATGGTTGTGATGAACGAGTCGGAGTGCTTATTGGCATGAATGTCCCGGAAGCCCACTGGGTGCTTGAGCATCGGTATGGAAAACCGTCAGACCCGTTTGCCATACGAACACCGTTAGGTTGGATCCTGCTCGGTCCGGTGGGGGGGGAAAGGCGTGACGAACATTTACACCAACTCAATCAGTGTAGAAGACTCTACTTCGAGCTTTCTTGAAAGGATGTATGAGTTGGAATTCACTGAGCCATGTAGCTCAAGACGCGGAATGTCTGTTGAGGATAAACACGCATTAGAGCAGATGGAGTCATCTATTGTTAAATGTGGTTCACATTATCAACTCGATTTACCATGGAAAAGCGCATGCCCAAATTTGCCAAACAACTATCCTGTCGCTTACCGAAGACTGATGTCATTGCGCAAAAGGCTCGTTGCCAACCCAGAGTTACATCAGATGTACACAGCTGCTGTTGAAGAGTACGCGTCGAGTGGGTTTGTCGAAATGATTGACCTAGGACCGCTTGGTGATAAAAAAGGCATTTGGTATATGCCACATCACGTTGTGACGCACCCCAACAAGCCCGGGAAAGTCCGTGTCGTTTTCGACTGTGCCAGTACCTGCCAGGGTACTTCATTAAACCAACAATTGTTGAAAGGGCCCGACTTAGTGAACAGTCTGGTTGGCGTTTTACTGAGATTCAGAATGGACAAAGTGGCGGTAACTGCCGATATAGAAGCCATGTTTCACCAGATAATGGTGACACCGAAAGATAGAGACTATTTGCGTTTCTTGTGGGGGCCAAAGGGCCGATTGCACGAATCACCGAAAGCGTTCCGCATGACGGTCCATCCCTTCGGTGCAACGTCCTCGCCATGCTGCGCGTCATTTGCACTCAGATGGACCATAGAAGATTGCAGAACTGAGTATCCGGAATCGACGCTGAACCTGATGCAGCGATGTTTCTATGTCGACGATTGCCTGTTTAGCTGTGGTAGCCGGGAAGAAGCTAGTCTCCTCATTACACAATTTGAAGCGATTGCATCCAAGGGTGGGTTTCACTTACGGAAATGGAAGTGTAACGATGATCAAATTCTGCAACAAATGATGACGAATGCGTCTGCCAACGAATCAGTCCAGTTGACTTTACAGTCCGAGAATGTACAACCTACGTTGGGACTAAAATGGCACTTGTCAGACGATTGCATAACATTTAGCCTGAGAAAGTTCGAAGGGGATTGCACTCGAAGATCGATTCTGTCCTTCATCGCCGCGATTTATGACCCACTAGGTCTGATAGCACCGGTACTGTTGCGTGCCAAGCAGCTGTTGCAATCCTTCGTACGAAGAGGATTTGCTTGGGATATACAGGTAGTCGGACCGGAACGGGAGGAATGGTATTGCTTCCTGCGGGACACCCAGCTACTAGAGCGACTGAGGATTCCTCGGTGTGTTAGACCGAAGCCATACACCGACGACGACATGCAGCTGCATTGTTTCTCAGACGCTTCAGCACATGGATACGGAGCGGCAGTTTACGTCAGGATTGTTGGCCGAAATAATCAGATTTGGTCTACTCTCATTATGGGAAAGTCGCGTGTATCGCCGATAAGAGCAGTTACAATACCGCGTCCAGAATTAACCGCCGCGGTCCTTGCCGTCCGGTTAGCCATTCAAGCACTTGAGGAGTTGCAGCTAGACAAACCTCTGATATTTTGGACTGACTCGATGGTGGTGCTGCAATTGATCCGGTGCACGACCAAGAGATTTACAACGTTCATCGCGAACAGACTGTCCGAGATACATCAGTTCTCCGACCCGAAGCAGTGGAAATACGTCGAAACATCTGCGAATCCAGCCGACATAGCCTCTCGCGGATTACGGGTGTGTGATGGAGTTCAAACGGGGAAACGGTACGGTTGTATATGTACTTGCCTCTCAGTAAGAGCGGTACACATAGAAATAACGCACGCCAAGAGGTCTGTGGCCAAAGGGCATAATAGAAGAAGCGAAGGCTTGGCGCGATGGACTGGTCCGGGAAGTTCTGATACGTACAAACAAAGGAACATTACGGAGAGACGTACGACAAGTGTGTCTATTAGAGGAGACTTTGGACGAAGAATTCAGCGAGGAGGCCAAAGACGCTGGGGGAGTGTGAATTCTAAATTCACGATTCTGAACTATACTACTGCACATTTACCAGTAGTTCAATTTCTTTATATTTTTCCCGTTGGACGGTATGGTACTCGAGTTTACCTGTTCATGCACAAATGTTCGGCTTTAACAAACTGATAAAACCCTGCAATTTTTCTGCATTTATTATCTCTTTTTTCTTTGCTTAATTGTTGTGAACTTACGGTTTGCGTCTCATCGGTTGTAATTTGTTTTACTGTGCCAATTTTACGGACTATTCGCCATTTGCGCAGATTTAACTGCTGACGTGGAATAATTGCTGCCCGAAGTAGCGAGTCGCATTACCTATTCGTGAGTTAATTGTATTCCTTTTTTGTTTATTACTGCTATTGTAGAACCACGGTTATTCAGTATACTCATTCCGCCCACTGCCCTGCATTTTAACTGCCCAGACCGTGCGTTAGTTAGGTGATACGATTAGCCTCATACTCTCTGCCGTAACAAGGATAATGCGGATATTGTTGAGGATATTCATGTTGATGATGATAAGGCGGACGAGGATGAGCGTGATGATGATGTTGATGATGACACCGATCATGATGACGGTGATGGTGCTAATGACGATGATGATGCTGATGCTGCTGCTGATGATGATAATGGTGAGGATGATGAGGATGATTACTGATTACTGGTTCCAAGCAGCGATAAGAGCTTTATCTGTGTAGCTGCATCATTTGTCGCTATTGGACATGTACTCGTTATGTTATGTTCCGCTCTCTATGTTTTGCGTCTGCAGTGTTTGTCAAAGATCTTTTTAAATTCCGAAACTGAGTTCGCCTCTACTAACTGCTGCGGCATGTCCTTCCATACGTCATCACTCTGCGTTAAAAACCTATTTGGTGAGCGACATGCTTCAAATCCGATGCGACAACTCTACACCGGTGTCCTCGAGTGTAGCTTGGAGTTCGCAGATGAAACAGTAATCTCAACATGGGGCGGTCACTCAGATGTAATATTCGGTGCGCCAGGATGAGGTCAACCTTCAGCCGACGATAAGCTTGGGGTGGACAGCCCTAGTTTCTTTCATCGGTCTTCGTATGGTATACCTGGTTAGTGAGGAATCTGCCTGGTGGCTACATGCTGTACCCGCTCAAGCTTTTCTACCTTGCCCAGAGTAATAGGACAATACGCGGGAGAGCCGTACCCTAGCATTGGTCGTATTATCGGAACGAAGAGGCGAGTGGCAACCTTTTTGAGCAAGTGCTGAAGCTGCGCCTGAGCGCCCAAAGCCTATGAAGGCTGTTTTGTTACAACCTATTCGTGTTATAAATAAACTGTAAGTCGGAGCGTGAGAGTACACAAAGGTCGCTCTCGAAAGGCGCGGGATGCAACGGTTGACCATCCACCGTGTAGTTTCGGCTGTGTTCACCTTACCCAGCTTCATAATTGCTAAGGTGTTCCCCACCTCTAGCTAACCTGTATGATGTTGATGATGATGGGTTGATCGGAGGGTTGGCCTCTGCAGACCAGGTGGAGAGGCGGTCAAGATCCTGCTCAAGTAAATCATAAGCACCGAGTAGGTGGAGCACCCTCCACAACTTCAAGTTATCTACGAACAACGCAAAAGGATTTGGATTAGCTGGGTCACATCCTTTACATGAATCAGAAGCAAAATCGGCCCAAGTGCAGTGCCTTAGGGCACGCCGCCGCTCGATGGATACCAGCCGGTTAAATGGTTGTCTAACTGAACCCTTCACTTTCGATCAATATGGAAATTCCTGATCCATTTGTGCAGCTAGCCACCAAAGCCGCACATCCGCAGCCTGTCTAGGAGCACTGCCTGATTTAGCTTGTCAAAAGCTTTACTGAAGTCAATGTAAAGGACGTCGACTTATTGACCTTGGTTCAGCGCTTGTAACCATTCTTGCCTCGTCAACAGTAGATTAGTTATGCACGAGTGACGTTTCACGGGACCATACTGGGTGGGCGTCAGGTAGCTTTTCAACTCGAGAAGCTGCAGAAGGCTCTTCTTCACGATCTTCTCGAGGGTCTTTGCCAAAACAGCCGTGAGGCAAATCGGCCGGTATTTATCCACTTTCTTTGGGTTACAACCTTTCGGTATGGGCTTTAGGACTGAGCATTTCCAGTCTTCCGGTAATAGTACAGTAGATAGTGACCAGTTGAACAGCTCAGTTACAGAAGGCGCGAGGATGGCCGATAGGGTCTTTAGGATCAGTGGGTGGATACCGTCTGGCCCAGCATGCTTCGTCTCCTCAAGGTTTGCTAGAAGCTTGAGTACGTCATTAATATTGCAGTCCTGACTGTCCAGTTCGGCTGGAGCGGTACTCGTCGTACTCGTTACAGACACCTTGTCACTTGAAAATACGGAGGAGAAGTGCGCCGCCAATGCGGACGCACGATCTGTACACGGGGTTATGGGTTGTCCATCTGAGCCTTCTAACACTGAGCTATTGGCTGCAGGCCTCAGGCGCCGCTTCACATTTGCGAAAATCCAATTGGGAGCAGATTTTGCGGCGGTTGCAATCTCCTCTTCCAAGCTTCTGCGTTTTCTTGTTTTAGCCTCGTTGCAGAAATTTTGCTGTAGCTTGTACTGCTTTTTAGTTTTCATCCGAACCGGAAACCACGAATTTGTTCTATAGTCTGCGGCATCGCCGGGCCAGTTTGCTTTGCTATTTGTCGAACCAGTATGGTTTGACTGGCCAAAGTTTCCGAATTTTGAGGGTTACAAATCTGGCGCACAACGATTTTACTCCCTCTTTAATGATCGTCCAACAGGTTTCAATAGACGAACCCTGCGGTAAATGCCAGTCTGTCTGGCTGGCTGCCCGAATGAGACCATTAAAGTCCGGCTTCCACAGTTGAACGCTGGCTTCAGTGGGGGAAATACGGCAGCGGTAATTCCAAGCTGCTTATGACCATCAAGTGGTCGCTCGCTACCAGTAGCTGTAAGAATTGACTGTCGTGCACAGGTTGCTCACAGCTGGTCAAAAGCAGGTCTAAGCACAATGGAGTCGCACGCGCAGTAAGTCTTATCGGTTGGTTGATGTGCTGTGTTGCCCCGGTTTCCAATATCAACTCCATAAATTTCCTCGCGATTTCACAGTGGCACGGGTATAGTTCAACCTCAAACCACTGTATTCGGGGCAATTTGAAATCGCCTATTAGTAGGAATCTCTGACGACTCATGTGGTTACGGTCCTGCGGCAATCAGTCAAACAGTGGCTCGGTTACCTCGGCGTTTAACCATGAATATGCAAGGCATACTATGTCTGGTCGCTGAGAGCTTATACGGTAGTGCAGCACATGCGCTTGTTTATCAGACTGCAGACCTTAGTAAAGCCTAAGCGCCGACCGCGGTAGGAACTGCTGGGCGCGCCTGAAGCATCAGAAGCCCGTTGATGGGGATGATGCTGAGGATTATGATGACAATGATGATGCTGATGCTGATGATGATGTTAATGAGGATGATGAAAATGCTGATGAAGATGACGTTGCTAATGATGATGATGATGATGACAAGTTTAACCGCGTTGACGATTTTGATGATGGTAATGATAATAAAGATAATAATGATGCTGATGTTGATGCTTAGGTGGAGCATGATATTGAGGACGATGAGAGAGATTATATTTGTGATGATGATGCTGACGATGATGATGAGGCTGATGATGGTAATGATGATGACATTGCTTATATTGCTGACGTTAATAAGGATAATAGTAAGGAGGATGCTGCTGATGTTGTTTATCTGAATGATGGTAATGTGGACGAGGATGAGAGCGGTGACGACGATGAGGTTGATGTTGTCGCTGAATATTATAATGAGGCTAACCGTCACGATGGTTGAATACGACGATTCTACTTGTTTTTATGGGTTATAAGGAACCCCGTTCCACCTGGTCCTACACTTGACTTATGCGTTTGAAGAGGTTTCCATGGTAGCAAGCGACCCAGTGACTAAGACGGTTGTATACATTACTGCTGTGTTACTTGAGCTATTGTGTGCTTAATAACAAAACAAGGCGGATGACGAAGCAAATGATGATTATGGTGATGCTGCTACTGATGAAGATGATGATGATGCTGGGCTGATAATGATGAGGTTGAAAATATTGTTGTTGATAATGATGATGTTGATGGTAATGATTGATGATGCGGAAGAGCGGATGGTGACGATAGTGACGTTGCTGATATTGAACGTTTCAATGTTAATGATGACGCTGATCATAAGCATGAGTTTGAAGATGGTGTCAATGAGGTCAATGATGATGAGGATCTTAGGGATAACGATGATGGCGATGCTGAGGCTGATGCTGATGATAGCTATTTTGCTGATGAGTTTGATCATGTCTGAGGTGTCTGCTGACGCTGCATGTGATAATGAATATGATGATGATGGCTTTTGACGATGGCGGCTGAGTATGGTTGTTTAGGATGGTGATAAGGAAGGCTTTAATGATGTAAATGACACAAGTGCTGCCGTTGGGGATGATAATGCTGTATGATGAAACTGAAGATACCGGTGCTGCTGATGAAGATAAAAACAGTGACGATTCTGAGGATGATAAATATGTTAAGTATTATTAGGATGAATATATTGATAACGATGATGATAATATTAATGCTAATTTGATAAAAATGATGATGACGCTGATGATTATATGAGCTTGGGTAATACTTATTTATTACTGGTTAGCAGCAGCAACTATTGGTATATCTGTGTAGGTTAATCAAATGTTACTCATGAATAAAATCTGGTGAAATTTGGTTGCGCTCAATATACCTTAAATGAGCTGTGAATGTCCGAAGCTTTCGTAGATTCCGACACCGGCTTTGCACCAAGTAATTGCTGCAGCAGGTCGTAGCTTACCTTCACTAATATCATTTCTAAACTGTATTGGTTAACAACCGGCCTTCAATCTCGTACGAACAGATTGTACCGTTGTCACCATGGGTTGCTTGGTGTATGCAGATGAAGAAAAGCTTCAACATGTTTTAATCATCCAGATGTAATAACCCTGCGTCATGGTGAGGTCAACCCGCAGTCGACGATATGCTAGGATGGAAAGCCCTAGTTTCTTATACCGGTATTGGTACGGCACTCATATTACAGTGAAAATCAGCCTGTAGGCTACATTCTGCACTAGCTCAAACAATTCTAACTCTCCACGGTTGATATCACAATAGCCTGTAGTGTCATACTTTATCATTAGGCGTATTATTGTGAAGAAGAGGCGAGTCGCAATATCTTTAGACCAGGTGCTAAAGCGGCGCTTGAGCGCCCGTGGTTGATAAAGGCTAATATGGTAGAGCTCATGCGTGTTGTCTTTGGACTTCAGGTCGTATAGTGAGAGTGCACCGTAAGGGGCAACCAAGGGGCGGGATTCAATGATTGAACTCGAACTGAGTAAGCTCGACTGCACTTACGCTTATCCTGCCACCGTATCTGCATCTTGACCAAGTTACTCGGAAGCTTGATTTCTGTAGTACAAGTGCAGCGGCATTCGATTTCCTGCAGAGGCAGATCCAGGTGCTTTAGTGTACTGCTTACTCGCCACACATTTACGTCATCTGCGAAAAATGCACAATGCGTTTAGAGTAGCTGAGGCATATTGTTTACCTGGATCGAACAATAACGGCCCCGGCACTGTGATTTGAGGCACGCAAATGTTGCTGGATACTAGTCAGTCAAATTTGCCGAACTGCAGGTTACACATTTAACCAAATAGCAACTGTTATGCAGATTTAAAAAGCACGGAAAGAAGACAAAGGCTGGTAGATGCATGCATTTCGTATTGTCTCCTCAGTACCATTAACAATAACCGGTAAGCATAGATATAGCTAACAGTGGGTGCAACCAGACAAGCTTAAGGTGCAAAATGAATGACGGAAGTTCACACCTACGTCCAAGGCAGCTTTAGGCTAACAAATAATTGTTTCTGAACACACAAGGCGGGCTTAATCCGGCTAATTGCGACAGCCTCGGCAAACCGAAGGAAACGGGGATTAGTGTGACGTAACACAACTTTAAACGCTGAGCCCAGCTCTAATTGGTGACCCGAGTCTAATAGGTGTTTGCCTATCGAGGAAGCCGGCGGTCTGCGCGAACATGGAATCTGACGAGGGTAGGCAATCTGAGCAACTTCACGTTGAACCCATCTTGGCACATGTTCCTTTATTCGGGAAGTCAGCGTTCTATTGGTTCTGCCTATGTAACTTTTTCCGCAGTCACATACAAATTGGTATACACAGTGTGAGTTGGCCCCAATAGGCTGAGCTTCTTTCGTTGGAGGTATGGGCAAATTTCGGGTTCGGTTGATAACGACAACTTGTGCAGCATAGTAACTTCCTTGTGTAGCAGAAATTATACGCTTAGTTGTCTTCAGCGTGGCTAAGTCACCTTTGTAAGGTAACTCGATATACACTTTCTTCTTGGCTGCCGTGTGCACCAAGTCCTTTGGTCCTCGCGATTGGCTGTGTTTCTCGATAAATCTTCGAGGGTAGCCATTCGCCATTAGTGTTGCTGTGATGAACACCAGCTCATCGTCCAGACAGTCGGCCGAACAAATTCGTCTGGCACGACTAACTAGAGTCTTCACAAGTGTCCGTTTGTACCGCACTGTTGTGAAGCTGGTGAAGTGCAGGTACTGACCGGACCAAGTCGATTTTCGGTAAATTGACCTCTTAATCAATCCATCCTCCCTGCGAGTTATGAGTATGTCCAGGTATGGTAGACAATTGTTTTGTTCTATTTCACATGTAACCCGTAAGTTAGCATGAACACCATTGAGCCGTTCTACCAAATGTGTGAGCTGCTGCTCCGACGAACAGAAAGCCGAGATATCATCCACATATCGTTCGTAGTATGGCACCTGTGCTATTTCTGTAGAAATGCTTCTTTCTACCATCAACATGAAGAAATCAGCGAGCACAGGACCTAATGGGCTACCCATTGCTACGCCGTCAATCTGACGGTATGGTGTATTCCGTAAGTGAAAATCCACATTCTCCGTGCACAATAGTAGAGATTCTCTTATCAATTCAGTCGGAATTGGTAGCGAACAGCCACCGTTTTCAGCTAATTCGCACACGTAATCAACCGTCTGATGTAGCGGCACGTTGGTAAATAATGATTCTACATCCAAGGAACATATAACTTTGTCCGACAGGTTAAGTTCATCCAGATCATCAATGAGTTGAAACGAGTCTTTAAGACTGTACGGATTGAACTGTTGTTTCAGCGGAGCTTGCAACTTCACTAACCAACGAGCGAGTTTTTGCTGGGGCGCGTTCATCATTAAAAGGATTGGCCTGAGTGGCACTTCACACATATGTGTCTTTGGGGACCCATACAACTGAGGAATAGTGCTACCACTCGGCTTCAAACTATTAAATGTATCCAAGTCTATCACGCGGTGGAGGAGAAGTAATTCCAGGTGACGAATTATGCGCATTTCGACATTGGTTATGTCCCCCACTTTCGTGAGCCGTTCGAATTTACTCGCATTGTTGAGTATAACGCACATCTTCTCATTGTATTCGGTTTTATTCATGATTACCACTCCTGAACCTTTATCTGGTTTCATTACGACTATGTCCTTAGCTCGTAGTTCACGTAAAGCCTGAAAATGTCGAGCTGTGATGGCACATTTTTCATTAATTGGCATGGTTTTTACCTCATGGGCGATATCAGTTAACTTGTTTCTGAACCAAATATGCTTATCAGGGCTGGTTGGTTGGAGCTCCTTAAACTGGTCAAAAAAGTTCTCAAATTGGGCTTCTATAAACAAGCCGTTCAAGGTCTTAGGGGGGACTTTGTAATCAAGCCCAAGTGATAATGCTTCTAATTGCAACGCATCAAGTTGTACGCTCGATAAATTCATCACGTACTTACTGGGATCACGAGCAATTGGTTCCTCCTCCTGGTTGTTCATCAGCGAATTTTCTAAACGAGCGGAGCGATTTCGTCTCGTACGATCAAGTGTTGATTTACAAAATTTAGTGAAAAAAATCCGGCAACACAAAGAGAGATCCTCGACCACGGGTAGTAAGCGTGCATGAGTTTCGAGTAGTTCCGCAAGTCTGGTTTGAGCCGTCTCTAGGTGAGCGGACGCCACACGTTTAAGGTTAGCCGCAGAGGGCTTGAGTTTGTTTCTACTCAACAGTAAAAGCACTGGAGGAGGATAGCGACGTACGAAAATGCATTTTGATAGAAACGATATTTCCACACGTAAGCACACCATCTTGCACCTCAGGCTGACTATGCGGTGCAGCAACCTGACTGTTTCGGAGGGAATTCGTCGTTTCAGAAATTTAAAGCAGTTAGTTCCCTTCAACAATTTGAAAAGCACGGAAAGAAGACGAAGGCTGGTAGATGCATGCATTTCGTATTGTCTCCTCAGTACCATTAACAATAACCGGTAAGCATAGATATAGCTAACAGTGGGTGCAACCAGACAAGCTTAAGGTGCAAAATGAATGACGGAAGTTCACACCTACGTCCAAGGCAGCTTTAGGCTAACAAATAATTGTTTCTGAACACACAAGGCGGGCTTAATCCGGCTAATTGCGACAGCCTCGGCAAACCGAAGGAAACGGGGATTAGTGTGACGTAACACAACTTTAAACGCTGAGCCCAGCTCTAATTGGTGACCCGAGTCTAATAGGTGTTTGCCTATCGAGGAAGCCGGCGGTCTGCGCGAACATGGAATCTGACGAGGGTAGGCAATCTGAGCAACTTCACGTTGAACCCATCTTGGCACATGTTCCTTTATTCGGGAAGTCAGCGTTCTATTGGTTCTGCCTATGTAACTTCGTCTTCTTTCCGTGCTTTTCAAATTGTTGAAGGGAACTAACTGTTATGCAGATAACAATTTTCTACTCTCTGAGTGGGTATGCCTGCGAAACAGTTGCAATTACTTATAGGCCTTAAGCGCGACGTCTTGCGGATACCTTTTATGCAAAGGTCTCACAGATTAGACAGTAAATAGACCATGTGCCTGATAATCTGTGCATTATAATTAAGGCACTTCAAGGCTCAGCTCAGCTTGTCCTGCACAAAACGCAAAGCAACAGCCAACAGCTAGTTCGGCAGCAGTCCTTCTTTGCAGCAACGTGCCAGGGCTCCGGCAAGCTCGGCTTCATGGACTAGGAATTTTCACATGACAACAGTGCTCAAATTTGCGATGAGCAAATTGTTCATTAATGAAAAATGCGAATGTCGAGAAAACAACGGAAACCTCGAGCGACTTGGTTGGCCGCCGATTCTCCTGGTCCGTCAAGAAACGGAATCCATCATTCCAAATGTCCAGGTGAGCTATGAACATGACGTTATCATTTCTGCAACCTTTGGTTGACGGACTGGTTTTCGTGAATGATGGCAGGCTAGAAGTGAAATAGCTCACTAGCCTTGAAAATAGAACCGGGTCAAAATCGACCAATAATGGTGACGTTTCCTAAATTGGCAAGCCCTAAGTTAATATTGTTCCATCCTAATAAGCTAATAGGTTCACCTTTCACATGCGCGCTGAGTTTGCCCAGCAGACACAGAGGAACCAAGCTTGCAATGTGTAATTACAGCAGCGCCGTTACGATGGAGAATCCATTCTGCTTATGCTTAATTTTCAGGTGGTCAGCCAGGTTCCTCCGCGAATGCGGATCAAAGCTATTATAATGCTTCATGCGCAGCCAGCGCTTCTTACCACAATCTGCGCGCAGTTATTATTAAAACCAGCTTCCTGATGAAAAGACTCGATAAGCCGGGCTACTTTTACCCACTCAGAAGCCGATATACTGTGCCTTGCTGCGAACTGTTACAACCGCCTTACGCGTCCAAAGGTAGAAAGCAGCGGTTACTCTTGCTTCTGCTGTGATAGACCATCTAATGATCATTGTGGCGTTCTGATATACATAGGGTCACTTTTGTGTCGAAAACTAATGGGTACCTACAGAAACGCTGATTATTTGCGCGCAGTTATTTTGCCGGATTCAGTTCAGATGATGCGTGATGCTCGTGGTCGTGATGTGTCGCTGACCGCTCAGCGGCAGCTTGGAATCTTTGCCTCATGTTTGCCACCATGTGAGCAAATTGCTGTTTTTACCCATAGGCCAATTCCACTTACCCTCAATACAGTGGCCTGAGGTTGAACTTTCCCTGGCCACTATGAAGTTTAGAAGCGTTGTACGGTTATGATATTTGTAACTGCGGCCAAACAGCACATCAGCTAGCTGACGCAAATAAATGAGCTCGGTATTATTGCGCTTGGACTTGCATCTGACCAGCTGTAAGCAACGTGTGCGTGACATATAATTCTCCGAGCACTATGGCTGCGGTAACTACTCGATGAGTATAACGAGCTTGGAACAGCTGCTGCCGAAATATCATCCGCTGGAGCCAGCCTTTAGCTACTGGAAGGCGGACTTTAATGATATCGTGCGAGCAGCCAGCCAGATATGCTGGTCATTACCAGCCTATTGGTATACTGAAAACCCTTACACTATCATTAAGGATGTGAGTGAAATCCTTAAGTACCGGAGGCGTTGGCCAGTCAAGCCACATCGATTCGACAAGGAATGCAGCAATCTGGCTCGAGAACGGCGCGGACAAATTTGTAGACATTAGTAGTATATGTCCTTAAAGAATATTATAATGTGTACAATGTACAGCGCAAGCGCAGCAAAGGTGCGGAAAAAGAGTGCGCAGTAGCTTCGATGAGCAACTTGGAAGCGTCGCAAGAACGGCTGCCAATGGGTACTTTGCCTACGTAAAGCTGCGTCTGAGACCTGAAGGCAATGTGTCAGTGGTGCGAGGCTTAGACGAACGGCCCCTAAGTTCGAGTACAGAGCTCGCGTCTGCATAAGCTGTGCACTTAACTTGTGAATTTGCGTGTAACGCAGGGGTAGGTACCGATTTTGACAAATACCGCCTACGCTGGATTAGAATGGTTGGTTTGCGGCATGGAATATGTTCGCAAGCTACTGTCAATTCTTGTCAGGACAAAGCCTGCCTGGCCAGATGGAATCCAGTCACTGATCCTTAAGTTCATAATAACCCTCAGCTTGCTCTCTGTAACTAAGCTGTTCAACAGGTCATTATTTGCTGGACTATAATTGGGCGACTAAACGTGCTCATTCCGAAGAAATTACCGAAAACTTTTAACACAAGCAAAGTGGATAGCTACTGGCTGAACTGTCTGACCGCTGCTTTGGCAAAACCGCTCACGATGATCATACAAAAGGGTCTTTTGGAACATTTAGATTCGGCAGGCTCTGGACCCCGCACAGCGTGGCTTGGTGAATGGTAGCTAGAGCATCACCAACCTACAATTGACGAGGCACAAATATATACGTATGCTGAAATAAAAAGCGGATGTTATTTATGTTAGCTTATGCAAGACATTTGATAAGGTACCTCATTCCATGCTCCGCAACAGAGTGTGGTGTTGCGTTGTTGGCAGAGAGCTGCGTCGGAGGATGGAGGAAATCTAGTTTTGTGAAGGTGGAAGGGGATCCATCGAGCATTTGCATGCCAGAAGGCAATAAAATGAGACGGAAGGCTGTTCTGATTCATGCAAACGACATGCGTAAGCTACTCCAATAAACTTGCGCTTTGTTTGCAGGCAAAGTAACGTTATGAAGAGTAATCCGCGCATCCAATATATTAGAACTGTTTCAGCAAGATCCCGACCGCATCCTCAAGTTCACTGCCAAACACAAGCTTCTGATAATGTCTTAGTATGCTACCACTCGACTAGCTGGCGGATTGAAAATAGCAGAAGATGTGCACTAGCAAAAATCAAGTATATTTATTGGGGCCTGTTCCCTGTGTATCAGTACAGTAAAAATATAAGAAGGAGAGGCCGGCCAGAATTTAATAGTGTCTCTCAAAAATGAAGTAATGAGAAAATAGTGACTTATCTCAGAGCACAAATCATGTTTACGGGGACTTGCAGGTCGCGGCCAGTCCGGTCGTGTGACGATTGTCTTGCCGTTGTAGGCGTCGCGCCTTTCGTGACGGTTGTCGAAGCACTAGTCGGATCGGTCGTGTGGCGTTCGTTCTACGGGAGTAACACTGTAGTCGGTCGAGAGTTTTGTTGTCGACTTATTATATTGTTAATATAATGCTTCGTTCGGGCGTTCAAACATGTGGGCCGCAAGTGCTACGATGTGTGCGTGTAGGTCAAGAGGATGTTAATTACATAACGTGAGAATGTGTTATCCAAGACAATCTCGATAAGACTGAAACAGTTTTGCTTTGTTGACTTCGTTTGTGTTGTAGGTCAAGCGAGACTTAATTGCACGATGTGAGATGTGGTACTAAAGACAGCCTTGATAAGACTGCAGTAGTTTTGATAGGTTGAAATCGGATTTAATTAAACGTGCACCTGATGAGAAAACCCTCCGTTTCGAAGATAGTGCAACGGAATAGAAGTTCATGTGGAATGCGATCTCACAAGTGGGACGGTAGAAAACTTCAGTTGGGATGTGATCTCACACTTCCGAACGACCTGGTCAAATTCTTAGTTTTAAGTAGAATTTGATTTTTTAGGTTGTTAGTTAGCTTCGTCCAGTTAGCACAGGCAGAGTGCCACACTTCCAGGCTAGTGCCAGACGGCCGTTCCGTCCTACTGGGACTCGTCAGTAGTGCGCACTCGCGGAGTCTTGCCGGATTCATATGTGTGATCAAACTCGAACCTACACGCAGACAGTCCAATTGTTGCATTTCTCGCCATTCGATGGTTATCTCGGTTTACTGTCACAGCACTTGTCGATTACCACGGAAAATGCGCTTGGGTTTTAAAAAACAGCCTTCTTATGCTTCATGCGCTAAGGTACAACTTTAACACTTCCTTCGAAAATATTGCAGATCAATTCTTCCCAATTATTTGACGAATGCTAAAGTATGTCACACCGATGTATTGCACTCTCAGCTGGTGCTTTAAGAGAATAGTTTGAGCAAGTGCAGCGTGTTGCTACCATGCTGACCCCTTAGGTACGGTGTGTTCTAGGAAGACCAGTGTAAGCAATTAGGGCTGTCATCCTAGCAGTCGTCGTTTGCGTAATCCTTACAATAAACATAGCAGTTTTATGATAAAAGCATAGTCCAACATGGCGGGTTTCTATCTAGAAACATTAAACAAAGCTAAAGGGCGTTAACGCTGCATAGTTCGTCCATCCAGTAAGCAGTATTAATTAATCAGTAATATTTATCGTGCTTATCATGCTCAGCATCAATCACAGTAACATTCCCGTCATCATCATTACCCTTAGCATCACAATCACCCTCTTATTTATCACCTTCATCTACACCATCCTCAACATCTTCAACAACCAAACCATTCTCTTCATGATTATCCTAGTCAGCATTTTCAGCTTTGTCCTCTACCTATGTGATCATTCTCGTCATCCTCACCGCCATCCTCATTACCATCAGCGTTAGAATCACCAGTTTGCTCCTCGTCCTCATCAACACTACCATCATCATCTACATCATGATAAAGAGCAACAACAACGCTCCCATTATCCTCGTCAACATTCCATTACCTTAATCATCCTTACTAGCTTCAACGTTATCCTCATCATCATCATAGTCATCGGCATTCTCCACCTCATTTTTATCATAAACAACACCGGCGACTTTCAAATTTACTAAGTGTTCTTTCTTTGTCACCCGTTACTTTCCCTGATTGCCACGGCAACTCGAATGTTTGACACTGCAGGTAGTAACGACTTCTTACAAAACAAAATTCCAAGTAACCAAAAGCGCCATCCAGCTACCAGATGCGCTGCAATTTGGTGACCTTTCAATCTCCTGAATCGACGGATTTAAGCCCTCGGGTTTGGCATGACCGTGAGTCGAGGTTCTGCAGAATCTGGAAGATAGGAGGTAGGATGTCTGTGCAGACGGACTGAAAGTGAACCAAATATCGCCGCTTGCAGACAAACCTGCGAGAAATGTTCGAAACAATAAGGCCAGCTATTCTACTGAAGCTGTTGCGTGGTTGCAAGTTTCGCGCCTCGGTAAACCTAAAGGATGGAGGTCCCACGTGCGCGTAGATATGTATTCAGCAGACCGAGAAAACTCAAGTATTCCGTGCTTGAACTAAAGCGGCGCTCTGTAGGCGGGATAAGAGATAGTTGCTTCTTTTCGAACTTTGGAATGATTACCCAGGTTACGTACCGAAACCGGATGAACAGGTTGTTAACGCTTAACGTGCGCCCGATGGTTCCTAATGCGACCTGTCTGTAGCCTTTACAAATCTTTGCAGTCTGATGCACAAACATGACCGCATTCGGCATTTTTGTGTGGTTTTGTCGCCGTTAGACACAGGTAGACAGCCAACACGCATCCAGGAAAGCGCTAGATATCCGTTTCATCCTATTCTTACTTGTTAGTAGCGCGCCCGCTGAATCCTTCCGCATTCGAACTCACTACCTTACTCTTGAGAGTCAGCGGGTTATAACACTGAGCCATGTGCGCGGGCAGCGGACCGCCTTAAATGATATCTAACCGCGTTACACCGCTGCCTATCCTCCATTGTCTTGCATGTTATTAGTGTGCGCAGGAAATGACTGGCCCTTAGAGCAACGAAGTACTTTGCAAGCCATCACCAATCGAGGGGTCAGGTAAGCTGCAAAGACGGTTATTAATAATTTGTAATTAGTAGGGGAATTTATTCGATTTTTGCTTGGATTCTTCGCATCTGGTCACAGGCAGAGAGCCTTTGTCGCTGACTCGCAAGGGTAAGGTCGTGGGTTCGAATCCGGTAGGATTCTGTGTGTGCACGCCACCGACCATCACCAATAGGACAAAAGGGCCGTCCTGCGCTTTCCTGGATGAGTACTGGCTGCCTGCCTTTTCTAAGTGCGATGAATCCACACACAAATCAAAGAAATCCGTTAATGCTTACAATTACCTCACCTTATTGACTCTCGACAGCCAAGTGTATTGGGTTTAGCTACAACTTAGTTAACTTCAGTGACAACCGCGCACATATTAGAGATCAGCTGTTATTCTTGCTTCCACTGTGATAGGCTATCCAAGGAACGCTGTGGCTTGTTGATGTACTTAGGTTATTTTATGCGGTATACTGGTGAGCATCTACAGGAGCAAAGGTGGCATGTTTCAGTAGCTTTGCTGTTCCGTCCGCCTGAGAGGCTGCTGGCCCCCTTAGGCAATATGTGTGGCAATCTACTGCGCCGTAGTTTAGACTAACTGCTTTAAGTGCATAACCGTATTATTTGTCCACAATTCCTGCTTTTGGACGATTGTAACCTTCCTCGAATACGGTGTTCCGGGGTAGAACTTTGTCCCGGCCACTGCAACGTCGCGACAAAGATTGCGTTGTTGTCTTTAACTGGAACCCCACAGAACATCAACAAGCAGACTCGGTTTATCATGCGCTCTAATCCATCAAGCTTTAACTTGTTGCTTACCAGCTGCCATTAACATGTGCGGGATCTGCAAGCTTTTGCTCAGAGGGGGATTGATGACCACTGGATAGTAATGTCAAGCCAAGACTGCCACTGCCGTTTACTCCGCTGGTGCGAGCATTCAACTACTGGACGGTGAAGTTTAACTGTCTCACTCTAGCCGCAATACTAATGGAATGGTAACTAACACAGGTACATCAGTTGTAGTCCATTGGTCTATCATAAACATAAGGATTTAACACATTGTGCACCCGATTTGTACCCATATCCTGTCGAAATGTTGGGCCAGTCAAGAGACACTGGTTCCATGTGAGCATGTCAAACTGGCTTGAGATCGGCCAGCTAAGAAATAAATTCGTGCGCACCGGCTCTGTTGCAGATTACAAAAAGCACATGAAGCAACGAAATGTCTTCAATAGCGCGCAAAAGAACCAATGCCGAAACTTCAAAGGGTAGCACGCAACCGCTGAAAACGCAGCTCCCAAGATGGTATTTGGATAGGTAAAGCAAGGCTTGTAGCCCGCAGGGGATATGCGTGAGTTGGGGGCTAGGAAGAACATCGTCTAGTGTTTTGCACTGAGCGTGCTTCCGCATTAGCGAGGCGGTTCGCTTCAAACTTGGCTGCTTGCCAGACGTCTGAGCCCTGTTCGAGGCATACCGCCCCTACTGAGCTGGACAGGCTGACTTGCAGAGTCGAGGATCGCGCAAATTACTCGCCAGTCTTGATGGTACCAAACCTGCCAAGGCCTGATGGGCTCCATCCGCTGAACCACAAACCGCTATCAGCCAACTTCGCGTTTTCGGTGACTGGGCTACTCAACAGATCGCTCTCCTCTGGTGCATTGCCGAGCGACTACAAATGCGCAGTGATGGAACTGATTTCAAAAGGCGGCGATCCGAACAAGGTGGAGAAATGCCGACAGCTAAGCCTGAGCTCACTTTTATCTAAGGCAGTCGAGCTGATCGTGACACATTGTTTTCTGCGGCATGTCAAGCCGAAAAGCATATTGACTCCTTCACAGCATGGTTTCATGGAAGGTCGCCCGGGCATACATAACCCGCTTGAATGGAGACACGAATGGGTGCAAGCGCTTTACCAAGCGAATTACGTTGACATTATTCACCTCGATTCACATCGACTTCAGTAAAGGTGAACCATGTGATCCACCTTCGCAATCCGAAGATGCGCGTGCAGTGTTGATGGCTCACTGCACCCTTGGACCAATGACTTCCTTAGTGGTAGAACGTGGAGGGTGCTAGTTCGCCGAACAATATCACAAACTAACAGTAGTAGTAACAAATTCACTCAATGTGCTAACTTACTCATGAATTTACATGCACACTAGACATATGATGCTTACACACACGCATACACATACACTCAGATCAAGTATGTACTGGTTAACTTGAATAATTTCTGTACCGTTACGCATGCTAAGCGTTGTATTAGCAGGATCCTGCCTATTACGGCGGATCTTGCACCGCCGATGATGAATTATTTAGTTAGTTAGTTTTATCTACTTGGCCGTGTGATACCTCTTGACCATCTATGACCCACATGGCATAGTTTTTAAGCACGTTTTGTTTCTGATCTACCTCAACGATTTGCCTCAGCTTCACAGTTCACCTTGTGCCTTGTTTGCAGATGACCTTAGGGTTTGGCGGGAACTTGAGGCGCCCGACGACTGCGACGAGCTTCAACATGACCTTGGTCGCCGCTCCATGTGGTCAGCAAACGTCCGCCCTGCGATCAAACCGGTCAAGTCAGTATTCATGATGCTGGGCAAGGGTGATGATGGCCGAGTCTTCAATCTGGCAGAGGAACAGTTTCACCAAACGCCATCCGTGAATGATCTCTGCGCACTCTTAGGCTGTGCTTTGAAATCCGGTTAAGACACAAACAGGCTTTACCAAAAAGAAGAGAGCATGATCTGGGAGTTCAAGCGCTGCTATCGCACTCGGTCAGAAGGGCTTTCCTTACAACTATTTTATTCTAGTAGCAGACCAATGCTAGCGTACAACTCACTCGCCTGCTGGTAGCTCAGTCGGAACAAGGTCCAAAGGATTGAGCGCGTGAAGCATGTTGCCACATGGCTCATCCCCGGTTAAAGAAACGTGCCACATTACGCCCGGTAAAGAAGACTAAGGTAGTTTAACCTGTTTTATCCTTGAATGCAGCTTGAACTTATCATGACGCGTTGAATATGCACCTGGGCGAACACGTCAGGTTCGTGCCACTACTTCATCGGCGCACACCAAGCAGCACACATGGACAGATGTACAGGCTTGTTGTACCGGATTTTTGCGGATCGCTCACCAAAGCTACAGCATTTAGGCGGTGGTTTATAACTGGAACAAACTGCCTGTAGACATACCCAAGGCATAGACGGTGTCGGAGTTTCTTAACCTCCTGGAATCGCCGAGTTGAGCTTTCAAACATGTTAGCCTGAAATATATTAGATGCAGCTGCACAGTGGCAACGCTACTGGTTGCATTTACTCAATATTTATTATAGGTATTCATAATCATCAACATCGCCATCATCTTCGCCATATTTGTCTTCAGCGTCCTTATCATCATCCTCTTGGACATCAGTGCACCTCAGCTGCAGATGAAACGAACGCTCCAACCATTGTGCCAAAATACCTAAGTATATACGATTAAGTGGGATAGTGCTAAATATGAAAGTCAAAACAATAGGCAACGCGTCACGTAGCGACAAATTACGCTTCAACTGGGGATAGTCATGTGGGAAGATTAGCGTGTCGGCGAGAGAAAAGATAACGAACAACACAGGCGCGTCTATGTACGGCTCCTCGACATGCAGAACTGTTTATCCAGCCAAGCGTGTTTATATTTCTTCTGAACCCAGCCGGGCAGTTGGTACACATCAAGCAACGCTAAGCCAACAGCCAGGCAAACACACTGCTGCAAATGTTGGGTTGCAAGATTCCTTGGGTCCAAGCATTTTGCATGATATTAAGCGGTATTTGTGTGCGTACTGGAGTGCCCCAACGGTTAATCCCCATAGCGGAGCAGTCGGCCTAACAAGAAACAGGCTGAGCAAAATATTTCAACAGCATATGTGAAACGCTGCGTGCAGGGTGGTGCGCCTGGTAGGTATCGCCCCTCACCGTACCCCAGTCCTAGGCATAAACGGTCACAGTGGTTTAATGTATTTCGTACGACCTCATCTCCAAAACGTTGTCAGGCCCTTAAGTATCAATGCATGTGTAGCCGACCGCGGCTGACTGCGCTTGAGCACAGAAATGACACATTAGTGGTTTGGCAGTTAACTGGATTGTTTCCACTGTTGAAGTGATAGTTGATTACGGAAGGCAGCATTCAGTGGTTTGGACATGTGTCGTGTACACTGAACTTTTAGGTTCCATTGCTTAACTGTACCCCATCTCAAATGCGTATACATTGCCATTCCTGGAATTGCAATTACCCAGAAGCTCCAACTTCTTCGATCATATCTGCATAAAGTAGCGAAATTGAAGAAACAGACATGCTGCCTCATTAACTAATTTGTACTACCCCAAACAACCCTTGTTTTATTCGAACTCATATTGCTACCCACCATAGAAAATTAGACCATAAAACATGGTTATTTACGCAAAATAGATAAATGTGCTTTGCGAAACATCCAGCGTGTTTTACCAACATTCTCTTATGACGTTGACCAACGGTCAAATACGAAGACCGGGGTTTCTGCCTCCAGCTCGATACACCCTGCTTTTAAGACAAAAGTATCCTTTATTTAGCCCAGTATATTTCACCCTGGAGTTCTCTGGAAAATAGAACCTCAATCTACTTAACGTAAAGTAGAATTTACTAAACAGCTACTAAATATTTTTATAGTTTTTAGTAAAAACACTAGTTATCAAAAATGCGGCGCACTTCTGATAAACTTCTTTCACATGTTGGCTTAGGATTGGCGAAGATAAAGAAAATGGTTGAAGTGCATGGGGCAGTAGGATAAAAGCTTTCATTTTTTACCAAAGGTTTCGACAATTCCTTCCTATCTATGCGCGTCTAATATCCCAAATTACCCACTTGTTCAACGGTGCACTACGTTATCTTTATTTTTCAGGTGATGAGAAACTGGCAATTTTGGCGCACAAATAAGATATTACAAAAATACCAACTCACTATCACCCAGACGCAAAGGCGTGATTATCAATTAACACTCAACCATCAGACACCAGAAGTCGTTGTGCATTTTCCAAAAACATTACAACCGTAAAGAGAAACCTCTGGACTTTTCAAAATAAATTCAGCCTGTTGCGCTTTTTACAGCAACTTTGGTAGATAACTACCTGCAACATACATACGTATCCAGCAGTTTTGTTACCAGCACAAAGTTTAAAATTCTACATCAATCACGCCTACAAGGCTGCAGATCAACAAGCTGCTCTCAACATTGACATGCTGAAACGAGGTATTTGTTTAAAATTATTATATTTCCCTACATTTATCTAAAGGATAATTATTGGTGACATCTCACAATCTTTTCACACACACTATTCCAAACCATATTTGCCCAGCTTATCTATCGGAATTAGGGATTTTTAGCTTTTTGGGAGAAGCAATAAAATTTCCCTTAGGTTACCAACTGGTGGAGAATTTCTATCAGTTGAATCCACAATGAAGCATAGTAACGACCAGCGCGAGGCAGCGTAACATTTAGCTATTATGCTAAAACTGATTTCTATGTCTAACACAGTCACATTTTTTTGAAATTCTCCAAGGTTTGCGCACACTAATATAATTCGTCCCAAAACGTACATGATAACATTCACTATCAAGTAATGCCACCTATTAAAAGTTCAACTTCGCATTGTCCTTCCGTATCTAATGCAATTCATAAAATAGCATGACCAATCTTGCTGTAAAAACGCGCTTTCCACAAAAGGAAGTATATAGTTTAGGCAGGAAAATTTACCTATTATTTAATAAATTATTTATTTAATGTGCTCCTTTGACACAACGGAAACCTGACACACAAGCAGAATGCCAGAAAGCTTATTAATATTTTTTAACACTTTCGAGTATTTTCATTCATTTTGGAAAACGTCTGCGACTGAAAAGCAGCATTATAATAAAAGAGAATACGTGAGTAATAATGACGATAGCAGACGTTCACAAAAAAGCTAAAAGCGAATAAAGGTTCGGCATGTCTACCAGGTTGGTCGGTATTCTGGGCTTAAGTGGCATTCTGTGGTTATTTAAGAGCACCAACCTTTTTAACGTTATCTAGTGCTGGTTAATTGCCTGCAGTTACTACTGCTCGTTTGTAAGCTGGTGTAGGGATTGCATGTGGGTCCTCAAAGAAAACCACTTTCATGTGGTCGACGAACACCGTTGTTCGCTGACCATCCTGGGTTAAATTTAAATCATTTCACCTTCGCTACGGCATTCGGAAAGGGACAGTGTAGAGAGCTTGTAGAGCGCTTTGCACGGCTTGAGTGTGGATGAAGACGTCAGTGAAGTTTGAGACTCCGCTGTGAATTAAGCAACTTTGTTCCGCGTACGATGCTAAGTCGGACCAAGTGAATGCAAGTTATGTGTATGGGATGATGACAATTGTATCCAGGGCGTACACGACGATGCTGGAAGTGATTCAAATTATCCCAAAGGTACAGCGGAAACGCTTGCACCTTAGTTGCGGTCTGAGGAAAGGCAGTGCAAAAGCATAGATGTTGGTATGAGCCTTCCACCAATCCGTTGGCTGCTGCCTGATTTGATGGATGATGGTGGATGAGCAACCGTAATGAGAGACGAAATTTGGCAAGCAATCCATAAAGTAGTCCCAAAAGTATAATCGTTTACCGGAATGGCATCCAACCATCTGGTGAAGCGATGGAAACATATAAAAATATCAATGATCCCCAGTAAATGGGAAAGACGGTAAACGATATATAATTGCAAGAGCGAAACAGACGCTTGAGATAGTGAATGGGCCGAAAGAAATAAGGTTGTGTTAATAAACCTCGGATTGCAACACTGAAAGGGGCACTATCTAATATACGAAATTGCTTCTTGACGTTTGAGCAAACCGTACTTACGGTGACTAATTTTTAAATGTATACATGCTAGCGTAGGAAAGCGCGTGGGGTGAGTTGAAGGCGGTGCGCCTAAAGATGCAAACGATCGTAGTATATGACAGCCTGTAAAACTGCGCTCAGTATTTTTCTGACAACTGTTTGTCAAGGACCGATTACACCTGCAGTATAATGGACGGCAGATTGCGTTGGAGGCATTCAGCATTAGTCCGAACCAATGCCATGGCATCAATGTCGACAACGCGTATAAGATTCAAGTGAGCGTCTGAAACGGGATATTACACAAACAACAACTGAGCAAATACAGCATCCAACGGCCTGAAAAATTGTCTAGGTTAATAGTTCTAAGTGTTTGTACTATCCGTGGATAAGTTAAATGAAGTCGTTGGTGCAATTCTGCGTGGCTTTGGTAAAAGCGTGACATTCGAGCGTGCGTAAGAAGTTGCGTGTCGCTAAGCACATGACACCCTGTTATCTACCTAACTAGCTGTAGCGCAAATTTTCTGGAATTGGAGCTTTGGAGAAGAACCAAGTCAAAATCCTCAACTCAAGGGTACATCAAAACATATCCGCCCTAACAGTTTCTAAATGCTGTGTCGTACATAGTTACAATCGGTGGATGTTGTGACTTTGGAGGCCAACCCTGTCCTCTGCAACGTTTCTTGCTTGTAAGGCAGTAGAGGATAAGAAGCGCTATATCACAGTTACCTTGTAAATTATGACGGTCCAAAGCTGTACCCCGACTCCCAGTGGCATAATCTGCTGACTGGCGGTGCAAGCCGCTGGTTGTCATTGATTCGAATCCTGCAGGATCCGATGGATGCGCACTACTGATGATGCCCAACAGGATAAAACTGCAGTCTAGTGCATTCACGGGCATGTTGGTTATTCGTCTGATTTGGAAGCTGTTAGTGCTAAAACGCACTTATCTATATTAAAGTCTACTACTCATGTGAACCCCATTTGTTGCTTTTTCTCACATGCGCAATGCTGCAGGACATTTCATATTGTCACATCCGAGGCAATAGTCGTCATGGAAAATGCTGCACTCAGTTTGTAGCGAACCGGGTCAGCCATCTTTTATATAACACCGTTGTGCTGTGTGCGTTTTCATAGCAAGCCAACTGCATTTCTTCCTAGGAGTTCAGTATAAGGTAGAATGAGTTAAACGCAAAGGAGAATAAAGCCACGTGGGCACATAAACGAATCAGTAAATTGTTAAAGGCACCCGAATGAAGTAAGCGCTGCGTAGCCATTTATTTTCTCTCTGTTTACCGGAAACACTGGGTACTGGATGGCAGGAAGATTAAGCATAATTTCTCTTGTTGAATTGTTGAATACCCAATTAGTCTAGGTGACTTTAGCGTATTATTCGATCCACCGCTTGAACAGATGAAGAAGACGATGAAAGTGCGCTACTTTAGACGCTTTGCCTAATAAAGCAACATAGAAGTGAGCCTTAAAAAATCCAGCTCACGAAAGACATCAATAAATAACACGTTGGAATGTTAATGCGGTGTTGCGTAGTAAGAGCATTAAACTTAAAATTTCGAAAATACCGACTAGTGTGATAGAATCTGTTTCAGAAACGGCTGATTTACCACAGATGGATTCATGATCGAACAAAATCGGTCTTAATTAAGATGGCCAGAATTTTGCGGGCCAATTGGGACGCTCCCATACACTTTGCGCACCCAAGCGGGAGGCATAACCAAACGCACCCCAATGTTTCATCACATGTAGACTGTACAAAAAGTTTAAAAGCGAAATAACTTCGTGTATTACTTTAACGTAGTAACTAAGAGCACTTGCATCTCTAGACAGTACAATGACTACGCTAGTGTTGTCGGTGCATCGATTCACATTGTATCACCTGAAACAACAGTTGTCGCGCAATACTCCTAAGCTAACTGCATTTTCGTAGTAGACCTCGGCGCTGCATCAGCATGTTGTAAATTCGTTCGCAGGGATACCCGGTGCTCGTGACCGCAAAATTACATTTCAGCATAGCATTTTATCCAGTGAATAAAATCTGAGCTGACTTTTCTCGTTTCACCGCACTTTTATGTGTAGCAAGTTTCTTCCAATAGGTACAGTAGTCCCAGGGTCAAAATAGACTTAACAACTTTTGTACTTTTCTCACGACATGGAGTTGGACTGGAAATAGGGAAACACTTCTACCCACAGCATGTCAACCACTATTTGTTTACCGCTCAGAGTTGAAATTTTCAGCTGACGCAAAACTACATACGATGTTAACTTCGTCAAACGGCTTTCAGGTCATAAAAATTAGATCCAAATCGACTGAGGATTGCTTCAAACATTTTCCAGAACATTAATTGTTTCAATGCCAACGAACTATAGTCAGTCTCTTTGGAAAATGTTTTACTCTTTCCTGCAGCTAATCTAAAAAGTTGCCTTAGCAGTTGGTGCTGCTTGTTGTGTTTCTGATGAGACCAGCTGGTTTGAGTTGCCCAAATCCGAGCTATTCCTCGTTAGGAAAAAACAGTTATCTCTTTTTGTTTTGGCATTTTATCTTGGTTGGGTTCTGGAAAATTAAAACAGGATATTACCTATTATTGCCTTACACTTCGTCCAGGCACAAATATCCATTGGCTCAAAAATTTCTCTACCAACCTGCTGGTGAAGATCATGGATCATAGACTGCGGTTATGAATGACATCGTGTTAAGCAAAGATAGCTTCAGATGTCGTTAACTAGGTTCAGTTTTTTCATATGTTACTGATCCTACCTAATTTGTTTTAGGGGTGGTGGGTATTACCGCATCCACTGCTAAATTACGGTGGTCTAAGTGGTGTGATTCGAGATATCTGAGCTGCTACCGTTAGCCATAGACATTCGGATTCACATTTGTCACATCGAACATGTCAATCCTGGTTGTAGGTTGCCTTCTCAAAGAATAGAAAATCGATATTTTATTGTGTAACCCCATTCTAGTACCATATTACATCAGAAATTAGTACATTTGCTGGAGTGCTCGTTCATTCCTTACAAGGTTACGTAGAGCGAGGTTTGCCTGAGCAAGACACAGCTCTTAGATGGAGGGACAAATAAACAATCCTCACCAAATGTTTATTCCAAGTTACTAAAGTCTTTCGAATCTGCCTTCATTAACATGTATTCACTTTTACCCAAATTAGATCTATTTTCAATTATTATGCTTAGAAGATCCTCTGAGATTGCTTTTATTAATAAATGCGAACTTCAGAAATAAGTTATACTTAGGTTAACATCTTTGGCCATAAACCTTTACGCAAAGCGGGCTCACATAAATTCGGTGGCGGCTGTGCCCTACACAATCGAAACAACATTACATCTGTTGTGGCAGAATACATTGTGCTCAGTGATTTAGAAAATACACTAGGACTGGTGATCCTATCTGTTGATCTATCGGTCGTCCTGAGTCAAGCAATGTGAAACCAGAAAAGCAAGCAGTCTGATCGATGCTGCCTTCAACAACACCTACAAGTCTAAACTTATGTGTAGTGCTTTCATGATACTACCCTTTACTTAATGCCAACTACACGCTCAACCGCTGTGGATATATGGAACTCAAAGTGTGTATCCACCTTAATGACTGGACCTAGCATGTTAGAGAGCCAAAGAGAAGTGGCACTACCCTATACACTAAAATTACGAGGGGTTTGTTCCACGTATTTAATGATTGATAATCCACTACCGGTTTTCGATCACAACACGGTGCTCTGTGTGTTAATGGGACGGAACCAAGGTTTGTATCAGTATCATCGACTTCCATTCGGAGTTAAGTCCGCGCCAGCAATTTTTCAGCAAATCATGGATACTATGCTAACAGATGTAGATGGTGCTGCCGCATATTTGGACGATATCATTGTCGTCGGAACTAACCCAGATGACCTTTTCAGCAAGCTGCACTAAGTACTTGATCGCATACAAGAGTACGGATTTAGACTTCGCCCAGAAAAGTGCACGTTTTTCATGGACTCCATTAATTTTCTTGGCTTCATAATTGACAAGAACGGTAGACGTCCAGATCCGTCAAACATTGATGCTATAAAAAAGATGCCACCGCCCAAAGATGTGCCTACTCTGAGGTCATTCTTAGGACTCGTCAGTCATTACAGTAAATTTCTGCCACATATGCACAGCGTGCGGGAACCACTCAATGAGTTACTCACCAAGGACAAACGTTGGCACTGGTCCGAAGATTGTCAGAAGTCCTTTGAGGAGGTGAAGCGAATGCTGTGTTCTGACCTTATGCTGACACATTACGACCCTACACTTAAAATCGTGGTGGCGGCAGACGCTTCGAAGTATGGCGTGGGTGCAGTTATCTCTCATAAGTTTGCTGACGGATCGGAAAAAGCGATCGCACACGCAGCTCGATCACTGTCGCCAGCCGAAAAGAATTACGGGCAGATAGAGAAAGAGGCATTAGCGATAGTCTTTGCAATAAAGAAATTTCACAAAATGTTGTATGGCAGGAGGTTTACCCTGCTTACCGACCATAAACCACTCCTAGCCATATTTGGATCAAAGTCCGGTATACCCGTTTATACCGCGAACAGACTGCAGCGTTGGGCCACGGCCTTACTCGCCTATGATTTTGCGGTGAAGTACACGGCTACAAAGGACATAGGTCAAGCAGACGCACTTTCCCGGTTATTGGAGCTACAACAGCATCAGCAGGAAGAATCTATAATTGCAGCAATCTCCCTTGAATCAGAGGTCAACCAGGTCTTGATGGAGAATTTTAGGAAGCTTCCCGTGACGTTCGACATGGTACGTGACGCAACTGTGCAAGATCCCCTCTTGCGCCAGGTAATCAAATTTCACACTACGCAGTGGCCAAATGATACTCTATCCGGAGAGCTACAAATTCTCTCTCGGAGAAAGGACGAACTTTCGATGGTAAATGGGTGTTTACTTTTGGCCGGTAGAATTGTCATACCCAAAGAACTTCGCCAAAGAGTCCTTCAACAATTTCATCGGGCACATCCTGGAATTAACAGAATGAAAAGCATTGCTCGGAGTTTTGTCTACTGGCCAAAGATTGATTCGGAACTCGAGCAACTAGTAAAGTCATGTCCCAGATGCGCGCTTGCTAGTAAGGCACCGAGAAAAGCTGACTTAGCTTCCTGGCCGTTGGCAACAAAACCGTGGGAACGCGTGCACGCTGATTTCTTTGGTCCCCTAAACGGTCAGCAGTACCTAATAGTTGTTGATTCCTATAGCAAATGGCCTGAGGTCTTCTGTATGGAGCGTGCGACAAGTGGTGCAACAATTAACATTTTGAGGAGACTTTTCAGTCAACACGGAATACCAGAAACCTTGGTCACTGACAATGGTTCTCAGTTCACTTCTTCCCAATTTGCCGAATACTGCGCACAGCATGGTATCACGCATCTACGGTCGCCACCGTTTCACCCTCAGTCAAATGGACAAGCAGAGCGCTTCGTCGACACGTTTAAGCGATCGCTACTAAAGATGCGGGGGGAAGGAACCACACAGGAGATACTTGATACATTTTTGCTCGTGTACAGATCAACTTCAAATCCCCAAGTACCAAACCAGTTGTCGCCGGCAGAAGCACTAATGGGAAGAAAACTCCGTACTGTGAATTCCCTGCTAACTCCGAGGTGTACTAATGAGCAAGAAAGGAACGTTCGGATGGAGCAGTACTACAACGAGCGACACAGAACTCAAGCACGCCGCTTTTACCCCGGACAGCGTGTCTTAGTAAGAGACTATCGCGTGGGAAAACCGCAATGGTTGGTAGGATCGATACGGAGAAATATTGGACAGGTGCTATATGAGGTTAATGTGGGTAATTTGATTTGGACCAGGCATTCCAATCAGCTGCGACCAACTAGCATCCATGCGGGCACAAGCGCTCGGTTACTACCGTTAGATATTCTACTAGAGAGTTTCGACATGCCATCTAATCCCCAAAGCAATTCGGATGCATCCCGCACAGAAGTCTCAGAGGAACCGAAGGTCCAGACCCGGCGCTGTACTGATCGACTACGGAGACCTGTCGTAAGAATGCAGTTGGATCCAAAAATGAAGTCTTATGTCAACTTTTGCGGGGGAAGGTGTTAATGGGACGGAACCAGCCAATGAGAGCGTTTTACGCTGAGGGCTATTGATTTGGCCATAAATTGAATGTACCGTTAGTTGGACGTTTAGTAAATATACTTGCCAGCCGTACGCCGGTCTCCTGCTTTGGGAAGTCGGGCTGATCAGAGTGCACGCTAGCAGCAGGTCATCGGTAGGTCAGCCGAAACCATAACACTGTGATATGCTTATTAAATCACATAATCCAGCAAATAAACTCTTAACAACCATTCGCAACCTTCATCGTGTAGACTGGAACTCATTACAGTAACGCATCAATATCATAAACAGGAACACGCCATTCCTAACTGAAAAAGCATACTGGGGCTACAAACGTGTTTATAACAATATAGCCCTATATGTAGATTTGCTGACACTACGTACGAGAAAATACCTGTAAACATCGTAATGAACTCTATCTTCTGCAAAACGCCGAAACCAAACTGAAGAGCCTATCGCAGGAGCAATAGCTTCTAAAATTTACTGCAAAACAACGAGGTTGTGCTGCAGCTAAAATGAATAACCGAAATAGCTAACTTGAAAAAGGAAATTCATGTGTTTATAATCCCTTTATGAGAGCTTACATTTTTGCAGTTACTTGAAAGTAGGAACCATAAAACCCATTAAAATATTGAATCCTTTAGTTTAGGCGATATTTCGATTACACGCTACATCTGCTGCCTATCCGAGGCTATCAACCCTTGTTTTTCCACAGGTTTGTCAATAACCACAGCTGTTTTTTCCTCACATCAAAAAGAACGAACAAGCGAATCCGTAATATTCTTGTGAAGTTCAAAGAGTGTAAAGTGCCATCGCATCCAAAAGACCATCAACTTATCCACGTCCAGATGCCATCCTCCAAAAGTTTATGAAAAACAGCTGAAAAAGCCTTTCACTGGTAGTAGTAAACATCTTGAATTTTCTCACTACCGGCTCCTTCCCATCACATTGTAAAACATCCACTATAATACCAAATTACAAGAGTAGCGTGCAAAAGGTAATGCCAAGCTATCTTCATATACCGCACAGTTTTGCTGCTTACAAGTCCCTAGTTAATAGTCAAAGAGAACATTGTACAATTTCTTACGAGACTTCATCTGATCAATCCCCCACAACATGCTTTACCCTTTAAACGCTTCTGTCTTATCTCATGTCTACAATTATTACCTCATGTCACGACTATGATTAAGAGGGGAATTAGAATCATGATATTTTTGTTGGACAAGCAAACGCCGTACGACCGCGTAACGGGCAACCCACTGCTGTCGGTTCTAGAGCCAATTGTCAATGGAAATCAACCGCTAAACTAGGTCGACTCATGTTTAAACGGTTGAACTCAGTTAGTTAACATCGATCAGAAATACTCCAAGCCAAAACAAATAACTAGTGGTATCTTCGCGGGAAGAAGTCTCGGACCATTACCTTTCCTAAACTACGTAAGTAACATATGCTACCCGACCTAACGTGGACGCCTATTTATGCCCGTAGCTAAATGCCAATTAGTATAATCATTTTATCAAAACTAATTGCAAATGGGCCTGGGAAGCATCTGTAAAGTGTTGTTATCAATACCTATAGCCAATAAAGTTTTGTTAATGAATTTCTCCTCAACAAAAGTTACTAGTGTACGGATGCCGTATTCTGGAAGGCGCTCACGTGTTGGATGAAAAATTGTTCGCGACGTCTGATCTGATTAGGGATTAAGGAAATACGTACTCCAAATCTTTCCATTTCTCCAACCAAATGTTTGTCAGGTTACACAGGCCATGCAAATATTTGGATACATCAACAGCACCTGCCGTCTGCGTTAAACACTACTTGACTCATTCAAGACTATAAGAGTTAGGCCTTAGGTTCACAAATAGCAAGATATGTCGAATGGGTGTGCAAGGCTTTTCCCAAAAGGAAGAAACGTCCATCTTTCGCTTTTCCGGTAGTGTGGTGGCTGTGATCGGGTCTAGTGCCGACCAATGTCCTCGATAGTGTTTTCGCTCCAGCTTAGCCACACGTGACTAATAACTTAATGAACAAGGGCCCATAATAGATGCGAAATACTGGTTGGATGCTTCATCCACCAAAATACTTTGCGTCTTGTATTTATTGCGAACCATATGCGAACCTTTGTACTCCACATTTACTGCATTTCTGAACACTTTAATATCCAGTTCACCAGCAATCCGATGGTGATACTAAATGCAAAGAATAAGAGTTCTACCCACACCAACTCCAAGGGTATGTACTCAATTTTGTTTTTCTGTGGAGTGGAATAGATAAGACACACGACAAAGCGGCTGGCTGAGAGAGAGAAGAAACACTACCCGGTAAGGCTAAGAGCTTGAAAAAGAGAACAAAGCGAAAATTCAATCGCCGTGCATCTAGCCGACAAAGTGCGCCAAAAAGTCCTATGATCCTTTCGAAATTATTTATCGGGCTGCGACCGACCGATCCAGTTATATCAGCAAACGGCTACTAGAAGCCTTTGAGGCACTTTGGATTCTGCTGAATGAATTGAAATTATGGGTTTAGACAAAACTAGCTAAAGGGTTTTGACAACCCTGGCCCAAACGCCTGGTGACCTCTAATTCGCCTGGTCATATGATTTGCTTTTCGTGACTTAACAGACGGCATTATCAGCAGCCAACTAACGCGCCTAGGAAGAAACGTCCAGTAATGTATGTCTACACATTTTTTATTTGTGTATATAGTAAAACCACAACAACTTGACCACCCAAGGGACTGGATCAAAGTGGTCAATATGGAGGGGTGGTGAACATACGGAGTTTCTACGTCAATATTTGCTTAACGTACTTTCCGGATGTGAATATAATGACAAAAGTTTATTTTCACATAAACCCGTTTTGAACATATTAGCCAATGTCTCACGTAAGGAGAAGGCATGTCAACGCTACAATCATAATAAATCAAACTACGATGTTGTTTTCACAATTTAGCTCACTTTTTGAAGAAACGGACAAGCAGTGGCTTCTATCTTACAACAAAGCTAAAAGAACAAGGCACACTCAGCACAACCTACACTACTCACCATGTTTGGACTCTTTTCGACAAAATATTCCCCTGGTCGTATTAAAGGATTTCTGAATTCAGCTTTCTTTGGAGTTGCTTCGGTTTCCAAATCATCGTCACTCCATCCTACTTCTCCATCAGTAAGAACAAGTGTTTCTTATTCGCTCCAGTAAGAAGTACCGCAGTTAGTATTACTTGAAAAATAGCATCTGGGTCTGGTTCGGTGAAAGTTAACAAGCTGTCATCCAACACAACAAACGTTGCAATATTTGCGCCGTCGAATTCTGCCGGGTAAGATGAAATGTTTTGTAAGGCAATGGTATCCGGCTCGACAGATTAAACAAATATGGCTTCTCTGAACCACCTTTGGGTCCCTTTTGCTTAAACTTTGAACCAAGCGGAATTTAGCCAACCCACCGCACCTAAGACACTAACAGAAGCAACAGAAGAAGATCCTTTCGAAGTTAAAGCAATAATATGGAAAGTTGCCATCGTTGATTGCATGCGCTTGCGTCCGTAGTGCATTTTGTTTAAAATAATGATTTATTGGTCCAGAGGATGAATTGGGGATTTAATGTTCTGAGGAAGGAATTTAAGTTTAGTAGCTGTAAGATTTATTACATGAACTTGATAAAGACAGTGGCGAACTGCCAGAAAAGGAAGCATTGCTTCATCCTTCACTTGTCGATGCGTCTGATCCCCGGTTCAAATATGGCAGCATTCATCTACGCAAATCGGGTTTGATCTCCAAGTGACGGCAATACTTCCAGGATTTAGGTGATGGTGCCCAGTCGCACGAGCTGAGTTAACAAAGACTAAGGGATTCAGCTTTACCACACTTGAGCTAGTGCACGAGAGAAATGTGAAAGGTATTTAGGATGTCTTCCACCATTACCTTTGTAAATCTTTTTGGCAAAGCTTCTATTAATACTCTCCTTGTATGCGACCGCGCACCTCGGCAATACAATTACAGTCATTTTTGAAGCCATTGCAGAAAATAGAAATTTGTCGATGAAGTACAAACTCTTCAGGCAATATATTGGGTTAATCACACAGCTTCTTTTGCAAATATCATGTCGGTGTTTAAATTTATATAACCAACCATTGAATGCCTTGGAAATACCTAGCGCAAGTGTTTGTGAGAAACCTTAGCAACTTCTTGAATCATTGGCCTAGAATTTGGACCGTTAGCTACCCTCAATTTTTAAACCAGAGTCACGTAGCCAAATTTACTTTGTCGTGTGAAGTTTTTCACCTTTTGCGCTGTTAGTCTCCCCGTTCTTTTTTGTATCTCCAAGTATTGATGTTTATGTTTTAATCTTGCTAACTGTTGCGCTGCTAAAACCAAACTACTCTGCCGTCCTTTCTTGGCTAACGCTTTCCAGCAAATGTAGCAGTCTAATCTCTTCCTTCAACGTCAGCGCCCTGTGGTCTTTTATTTAGGCCATAGTATTGAATTAGTCGTAATAACTGATCATAATTTGTTCAAAGCCCAGAGTAGAACTGAGGTCGATGCTTCAATTTGCGTAACAGTACTTACACGTAATGACTTACCTGCATTGGTTTCACCCTCCGGCCCACACCAAATACATCCGCGTAAATGCTGGAACACTAAGTTGGGCGTAAACCGAGGTTTCGCCACAATCCAATGTGCTAATGAACTGAGGTTTAGACCTGGTGGTTACCGGTGTGTTTGAGTCAATTAACCGCCTGATAGCGGCCCGTACATTGAGTTGACATATGCCCTCAGTGACGGATGTTAGCTTGCCTGTGTAAGTGGAAGGATAAGGGCGGTGGAACACAAAACATGATGGGTCATTCCTTGGGTACGTGTCTGTGGTTACCCACATTGCTCTAGGGGGTAACGCGTGCGCATAAATGTTGGCGGCCGAGATAAACCCACGCATACACATGCACACAGAGAACAACCTGTAGCCTCAAACGTAAAGTTCACTAATTTTCCGTCAGGAGGCCCCGCAGAGCAGAACCGTTGCACGTTGGGTCCGCGGAACCAACGCGACATTCAAAAACCATTGTATGGTAATCTATTCAACTGGCAATTTATGGAGATGAAAATATTGCTTATTGCCATAGCCCATTTGATCAACATACAAGTTACCTAGCTTGTCAACATGCTGAGTTCAGTCTCTACGGATTTTATTCAGTGATTATCCAAGCTATGAAAATGGAATCTACTTAGAGGTGGTCAATCTATAGAAGATGTAAAGTTTGGAGGCTTCACTGTAGTAAGACTGGCTCTAGCATATGGTACTATCCTCCACAGACAATAGAGAAAGAAAGATAGTATAGCTCTGGAAAAAGTCCAAGATCATTTACCCAGCTGCCACTGGGCCGTCGTTGACACCTAAGTTATTATAATCACTGCCGACAAATCGAAATGAATCGTCTTTGGCTGAGGCGCTTAAAAACCACCTCATTTGCCTGCACAACATCATTAACAGAATTTACGCAGACAAAACCACTTGAGCTAGGGAAGACTGCAGTTTACCCCACACAAAATGGCAGCTACTTGCTGCCCTAAAAGCGTGAAAGTCGTAAAACGCAGTCGAATTGATGTATACGGTGATGCTAATCTATGTAACTAACTACACATACAGATGCGCATGAGTGAAAACTTGCTTATATTTTAAAATTGCCTACACACTTTCCACATCATATCAAAGGTATAGAAAATGTTTGGCTTAACCCAAACTCTAGAAACGTTGACGGAAGCCGGTATACTTAACAAATGAGCAGCCGGTTGCTTAAAATAAGCTTGCCCACTTTATACCATTACCCAAAGAGCCAACTCTTGTGTCTGTGTAACATATGAGCCTCGTTCTATTGTTACATGAAGCTGTGTCTCACAAACTAGGAAGCTGGGATACAAATACCAGTAAAACCTTACATATTTTGGTTGGATACAAGACTCGAGAGAAACTGCCTGATCCGAAATCCCAATACTTAAATTTATTTTACAGTTATTTATTTACTTCTTCAAAACTACTGTACAAATTATGGCTCCCGACTATGAAGCCGTTTACATTTTGTCTGTAGGTATATGAAGTTATTTATTGTTTCTACATTATTTTACCACAAAACATTAATTAGTGCTGACATTCTTCGGTAAAGACACAAAATGTTCATCATCACTTTGCTTTCCTCTGCTTATATTACTATAAAAATCGTAAGGCTTTCACACATCAACAGGTGAATTTTTACTTAAGTCATAACCGTCCACTTAATCTTGGCTTTTGTGTGCTTAAACCGCGACTGGTGGACCATTTCGCCGACGTTCTAAATGCAAAACGCGAGATATTCCCAGCATGATTAAAAACGCTTGACTACAGCATGAAATGAGGTACCGTGGCGCCTAAATGGGGACTTACGGTCAATTTAGTCTTTATGGATAAAGCCTTATCGTTAAGGTATGCGGTGAGGTTTCGCATGCGTGTACGTATAATCTGTCTGGGGCATCCAACTTGCTGAGGGCGCAGTAGCCGCTTCAATTGCGCCAGTCACCAGATTTTGAAAATGCGCCTGCGGAATGTGTTATGTTTCAACCGCATTTTCTGGAATATTCCGAGGAAGAAGCACAAACAGATTAAGACTGAGTTGAAAGAAACCAAAAGGAATTTATTACTAGGATCAATTTGTACACGGTTTTCACGACGCTAGGGCACATGGTAACCCAAAATCGACCGCATACGACCAGGAGCAGCGGCGCTACTTTTGAGAGACCTTATCCCTGAAAGTGTCATAATGCAATTGTTCTCGAGGCCATCCAGGTCGTCAATTTACAACGAAAAGGACCGAAAACTTGTAACCAGTGCTCTAATCCAGACTAAGGTCTACAAGTGTGTTGTAGAGCTGGTATGCCGGCTCTGGTAGCCAGTCTCCAAGGCTACGTTCAAGTCAATTTCCCTTGAGAAAACAAAGGAAACCAGCCACATAGTCGCATCACCTTCAGGCAACAGTTTAAATAACTTCATTTAGCCTGCCACCAACAATAGCAAGCAAACCCCATTACAAATAAGGAGAGGAGCATATTGGTAATGGCGGCATAACTGGATGTGACACAGATGCGTTCGTCGCCGCCCTACCTAACAAACGACAAACGTTCGACATTGCACTTGCCGGCTAAACAACCTACCCAAAACGCATATTCCACAAATCATTGCCAAAAAGAGAAGGAGCATACGTGCATGCACACCAATGCACAAGATCTCTTGTGCAAGCTTCGGTACTGCAGTTACGTCAAGCAGCACATGATTGTGACCCCCACTTCGTTACTGACTTGGCTGCATTCAGAAAGTACAGACACCAAACTCGCGGAACCAGGCATGTCCCCTATTCGAAGCGCTTGCTCCTGTAATGGCGATAGTGTAATTTTATACCACTGTACGGACCTGCAGTGCGCACCGGTGGACGATCAGGAATCGCTGCTCAGGGACTCGCTCTGTTGCAGCCTGCGACTAGGTCGCACCGACGCCTGACTATTGGCAGTATCTTATCGTCCACCAACATCCACTAAATAGATGGACTCTTGCCTAACCTAAGTATAGGGAACATTAACTCAACGGCTATACAACCATGCTCAATTAACGGGCGACTACAATTTTCAAGTGCTAAGATCCAGCTTCTACCAACAAAGAATTCAAAGGCCGTCCTAAAAAGCGCATTGTTAACATTCCGCTCTTTATCCATGTCAACTCCAACACCAAATCCTGAACAGAAAATATACCTTCTGTGCGTGATGTAATGATTACGGACCAGACGCTCATGCACGTGGGAAGAGAGATAAAGTTTTCTCAGCCATGAAATGATCACGCAACAATACTTTACAATTATCTCTGTTACGCGGTACATCCACAAAAACCCAGCGTCCAATTTCGCAAAATCACACAATTCGACACACCCACAGAAGTTGCTGAGGATGCCGCTAACGAATTTTCCGACATTTTCTTCATTAATACTGCATAGAAGACTTCTGGGGCCGAGTAAATTCAATCGGTTAAATCCGCATCTGTAACTAGACCCATTTGTTCTACAAGAGCAACATCAATCATTAAGAGAAGAACCCGAAAACCCATGGTGTTAAGGGACGCAGTGTGGCATGTGTATGTTACAAATCCTAATGCTGACAGCTGGAGTGCTTCGTAACCACTGTATTACACATGTAGCTGAGGACACAATATTCCACCAGCAGCGCTCATCAGAATGGTTATGTGCTGAAAACTAGCTTCGATACAGATAGGTGAAGAGCGTTTGCAATGCGAAGCATCGTGCATCTCCAAATGCCTCAGTACTTTATGAGGCTCAAACTGCCGAGGATACGGTCAAAGTTCAGCAGCTGCATTATGCAACAATTTTTTGACGCGCCATCAGCATGTTACACATATTTGTCCCATTCTCCCAGACGCCAATATTCACACACTTCAATTTTATTTCTGCGGCCGCATTGAAGCAGCTGATACCGTTGCATCCCCATAGTATCCCTGTGTGGACAACAATCCCCAGAATCACTTCCAGTTGCGGCTACGCGGACGGTTAAGTCAGTAGCTCAATTTTTTCAAACGTACTTGGATAAACAGCTGGTCCACAGCGTGTGGAAGCTGGTTTAATCACTATACTTTAAGGATGGTGTCGTTCGGAGCCCGTTAACATTCGCTCAGTGTTTCTCCACTTGGTGCTCTCAAAACGTAATGTTGTCGATCCTAGCTGAGGCACTAAGGGGATACTTCAAAAAGCCTATCCTAAAACGATATAAACAACACGGATTCTGTCAGCACCGGTCATAGACAAAAAATAATCTGACTTTGCGTGGCAGCTGGTTCTAAATAGCCGAAGGTAACCAGCATCAATATCAAAAACTAGATGTTTCGGAAGTCTTTGAACGCTTGGATCACTGAACAAATTCTCTAAAAGCTGCGTACTTACGGAATTGAGAATGCAAATAACAATGAACAATGCTTTGGCACTCGTAACAAGCACTTGCATGACGAGCCTCTTGCTCTCCGGATTCATTCAGACTTATGAGACGTCAACTATTTTAATTCGGCTGACTCAGCCACCCGATTACACTACCTGGAGAGCCTCGTGGGCTTTTCCCACCTTTCGTCAATCAACCTTTCTCACACTGTCCCCTACTTTTATTATCGCCCTCTGTTTTCCTTTATTCTTCAATTGGATTGCCAGCTGTCACTGCTCTGCAGTGAGCTAGTCCCACTGACCAGCCTCTTTCTATCTGACTACTCCTATGCTACCTATTATTAAGCGGTATATGTTATGCAAACTCAACGCTCTTGTTCCCCTACCCCGGGAGGCTGCTAGACTCCTTCACCCTCTATTGTTACGGCCCCTTTTCCTGCCTTTATTTGCACGTGCTATTCCTACGCGCCGACTAATCCAGTCTCGCCAGATCGACCACTTGTTATCCGACTTCACTCAGAGTTTCCCGACGCCACACATCTTTTTTCGGCTGACCCAAGCTTTTGCTTACATCACCTGGAATGCCACGTGGGCTACTCCACTATTTTCAATAAACCATTCTCATCTAGACCCAAACCTTTCCTTATCTCGTTTTCTGTTTTCATCTGTTTGTCTAATCGAATGGCCAGCTTTACTGCCCTACCATGATCTAGCCTCATTTGACCTGTCAGTCTGTCTCTAACCACTATTTTGTACATGAGTCTTCAGCGGTACAGGCTCTGCAGACACAGCGATGCAGTCGCATGTAATTACGTCGACCATGTCTTGGAAGCAGCTAAAGCGTTTCGTTATCCAACAGAATTGTTGTATTCACTCGTGCTGCCAGAGATGCCTTCACACGTATTGTATTGAAAATGGGTGCAACAATTATCATGTCGCCAAATTCTAACCAGCCAACAGTTTAAATCGTCACGCGGCTTGTAGTAAGACAATTACCCAACCACGTCGTACAAGCGGCAATCTTAACCGAACATTTTAAAAGTGATAATGTCCTTATCTCTCTCAATCTGATGATTCTTACTGATAAGCCAACTCAAGCTAAGGGACTAAGATTCCCTCTTTTGGCTTTTGCAATTAAAACCAACAACCGACAAAGGGACAGTCATTTAAAAAGTGCGGCTTGATCTACGCACCGACTGTTTCTCACTTGAACACTATTATGTTGGGTGCTCTAGAATCGGCAAACATGCTCATCTCTAAATGTACACACTCTAAATGTACACACTCTCTCTAAATGTACACACAACATAATTACAAAGAATTTGTTTACCCACAAGTGTTTGGAAATCAAACATATTACATAAGTGTGGTATCTATTCATTAACCATTTTATGTACACAGAAAATAGAACAACGCAGAACAGTACATATCAACATGTGTAGTGAAATTAATTCAATTACAAATGCGACGTTATTTTGTTTTCTGACCTTTTCATTCAACCAGACAACGGAACAACCAACAACCTTGCAGGTCTACGAGTTTCCTGAAACTACATCTATTGCATAGGTGCGGTTTGTTTTCACTTCCATCTTGATTTAAGCAACATGAGCTGTGCTGTGAGCTGTGTGAGCAAATTGAGTTTTGCTACCATATGTATTACAAGATGAGATTCTGCCTTCAATTCCCTACATCCGGACAAAGGTAAAAATTAGCACATTGCATACTAACAAGCATTTCGAAACTACATCTATTACAAAGCTTAAAATTTTCTTTTCATTCACTTTCCTTTGTAAAAACAGAGCCACAACGCGAGACTGTTCCCTAGAAGAAACAGCTCAAATAATGGTACAAACCTTCCATTCCATTTCAATAATACCGTTCCTGGAAAAATATAGGTGCAATTTCAAATTAGGTAACACAAAATATTTTGATTCGTTCTGCTATGTATTTCCTATCCATGAACTCGAATTCCTCACAATCATATGACAGATCTTCGAGACAAACAAATATTATATGAAGTAAAATGCACTGTTGTCCGAAATGTTGCATGTTTTGAAAATTTATTCTTTCACCATCGAAAACGTTTTCGAATTCGTTATCTAGAGACTGTGATGTCCCAAAAATCTGAATCACCTTTTGGATGTTTAACTGCTTAGTAATCGCAGCTTAAAATTGTAAAGTAGCTAGCATGTTCTGATTTACTTGGATATTTGTTTCAGACCTTTAAGTAGTGGGTTAGAAAGAAACGTTCTCTGATTCTCGTAGTAAATTTTGGTATCATAATCTTTATGGTTTTTTTAAGGATTGGTTATCTGTTGTCTAAATATATATGAACACCGTTATCAAGCCTGCAAATTTGACGGTGTATGATTTTGTGAAGCAAACATGGGTTCAGCTCTATTCTCCGAAGCCAGACTGGGTCAAATCCAAGCTTATCACATCGCTCTCTGGATGTCAACTTTGAGGCATATCCACATATTATTTTTCGTAAGCTTCTCCATACCGTCTTAAGAGCATCCTGGACAGATTTCCGCATATTAGACCAGACCAATGAACAGTGTTCCACACACGGCAAAAAAATGTTTTGTAAAGCTTTATGCGAGATTTCGTGATGTAACAATGACAGCGGATATAATCGATAGTTTTCCTGGCTTTCGAAAATTGAAAGTGAAAGGTGTATAAACGTTAAATTTGACCAGATATCGCACCTCCAAGTCGCAAACTTTCCATCGTTGCCAGATATATGCGCCTTGTATTAATAAACTACCGGCGGTACTTGGCATTTGTACGACAAAATATTCCACTTGTCCACGACAAATGACATCTACCAAAGTTAGCACCAGGAGTCAAGAGCAGATAGGTAATAATGAATGAGACATACAGCCTTCTAGGTATTTGCACGTGGTTTGCGTAGACAACTTTAACGTCATCAGCAAAGTAAAGTAGGTAAAACCATTTATTATCCTCTGAAATATATCCTTAATATATACTGAAAAAATAAGAGGACCAAGTACACTTACTTGAATCATTCCACTAGTGATTGCTTTTGGTTTATAGAAATGGTTATCTATGCGCACCACCTTCTGTCTACCAATTAGACATGAAGACAACAAAAAACATCAGTTCTCCAATACCTATAGTCTTCAGTTTGTTCAATAATCTTCTATGAAACAATCTATCAATGGCATTTTCCATATCCTGGAACGGGAGTGCAAAACTATTTCCGTTGTATATGGCAGTCGTTGGGTGATTCAAAAATCTGTCTGTCATGATACAGAGGAACAAGCCTACATGAAGCCGTGTTGCGAATTGCTGAGGATGTTAGCTTTGTTCAAGAATACAAATATTTTATATTTCCTTACTTTTTCCATTATTCTAGGTACGACTAATATTTGATTGATTAGACGAAAGTTCCTAACCTCGTGGGCGGTACAATTTTGTGTCACGCGAAAACAACAGAAGCTTTCCATCGAGAAAATTGTACTCCGTTGTAAAAAAGAGTATACTAAAAGTTATACACTATATTTTCTTGAGTCGCCCATTTGGCCCAACTATGTTATCAAGCCGCGATCTTCTTACTACGTTCTAACCAAGTGCGTATTCATCAAATCAAACCAGTATTTTCGCTTTTACCACCACTGTATAAGTCTTCCTGATTAACAAATAGCCTGCAAGATCTAATTGCTTGCCATGGCTACTCTGTGAATTTAGTATGAATCCTCACCAAGTAGCTTTAAATAGTTGCGACTAAACGGCGTCGTAATCTGCGTCTAGCAACCAAAACGGGATCTGGAATAAATCGGCGGTAGCAATTTGGTCCTCCTCAGGGAGCAGCCGAGCAGACATGCTAGGTCGATAAGCACGTCTGTAATCAAGTGGACATTTTTCGCAAATGTTATGTAACCTGACACAGCTAACCTTGTTATATCAATGTGTTCTCTCAGTAAATTGAGTTTCGACTTGTTTTCGGTATCTCTCGTTCTGCTCAATTAAAATTAGGAAAGAGAACTAATACACGAAGCATTAAACCAAAACTTGTTCTCGACTAATTATTTGTGTGAGTTATACCTTAAAACAGTGTATGTTAAGGTCAGCTGCAAACGTTAGTATAACTGAAAAACAGGTGCTCAGAAGATATGCATTGTGATCATGATGACAGTCACCTGATCACATGATTGAAGGCAGGTGGGGTTGTGGAGTGCCGTCATTTCATTACCGTCAGTAGCCGGCCACGGAAGTTGCAGTGTTTGTAATATCTTCCTCTAACCACACATTTCTGGGTTTGTCAATCCTAGGTATACTGCCTCAGCGGTGGCAAGTAGACTTGCTCTTACTCAGTATTTATGCCTGGGTGGTATTCTGCAGAGAATCTGAAAGGCGATTTGTGTGTTTATCTTCTGGGCGGTGTTGATTAGATGGTTCATAACCGTACCTGAAGCACTGACAGCATGCACGGCATTTTCCTCATGGACATCAGCCATGCACAAAGCAATATGGCAACGAGAGCTTTCAAATTTAATGCAGTTGAGGTTACCAATAATATCTCACGATCCATGAAATTGTCAGATCAAATAAATAAGCTACATGCATTTTCCGAATGAGGACTTGCAAATTTCATAATTCTCAGAATATTATACGCCCCAATGTGAAGTAAATGGAGGAGAACTTGGTAAAACATTGACGTCTGCAAAACTCAAGCACTAGGATTCTAAGCTTAACTAGCTATTATGATACACCTCGTGCATTATCGAAATTCATAACATACGATAAAACACGGTTACGCAAAGTAAGTAATCATTCAAAAGATAATTGCGATGCTGCACTGCTGATTTTCACAGGTCTCTGAATTGCCCTCCGTTTGAATATATTCAGAACATCAGAAGTGCAAGTGAAACGCAAACTACTATCGGCGAGAGGAATACAAAAAATAATTAATTTTCCATGGTGTCCGAGCTTCAGATTTCAGGTAATATAAAATCTCGGTAAACCGCTTCATCTGTGAAAGGCTTTCCCGTGTTTGCCTAGACCCTGCTTTCACCTTTAGTGCCGCATACCTTTACCACAGTCGGTGACCCGTTAATCCATGCACGGATTGGAAAATATTATAAACATAAAGGGCGGTCATTTTAGATAGAATCACTTCCAGCCCAACTATCGTAGCTTGTCAAAGTTGTAAGGAAATCTATATTTGTATGGTGTAAAGCATATTATCAAAAA
>OX104060.1:86297-222706 GCA_944474145.2 Dicrocoelium dendriticum
GGAGTGGACAGTGAGTATCTCAAGAAAAGAACAAACAACAGCGCGTATACGAGCCATCAACACAACACAGGCCACCAAACAAAATGAAACATCCTTTCCGATTCTCTACAGAATATAATCAAGGTTGACCGTCGAGAAACATCCAGCCTGCGTGTCACCGCTTAGGTAGTATCTATACGCCAGACAAACCCAGACTTGTGTAACCTGAAGAAGATTATACAAACACATCAAATTGCGTAGCCGACCACCAGGTGTAAAGGAAGTGACGGTACTCCGCAACTCCACGTGATTTCAGTCAAGTGATCGGATGACGGCCATAATAATCACAGGTGAAAATTTTCTTAGCAATGCTTTATGTTATACTGACGATTGCAACAAAAATTACCCCAATGTACGACTTATGAGTAGAAGGATTTTTTAAGTACTTTTGTTCGTCGCAGTCAGCCGACAATCAACAAAGGCAACTACCTTTCCAAAAAACCACCAGACGGTCGCTTCGCCCTATTGGGCTTGTCAGTGGTGTGCATACTTCGGTCCTCTACGGAGGATCGTACACATGACTGCTAGTAGCTTGTGCCGACTAGCCTGCAACTTATGTAACTGCGCCATGGAGGACGGTAGCCGACCACCACGAATTGTTAGCTAACTGCGATATAGCCCGACCCATCCTCCACTGCTATGCAGGCACCTGCGCTGCAAATGACAGCGGTTGACCTTCCGGTGTCGGGAGTTCCCGCTTACGGCAGCCACGAATCGACATAGCATTTATGGAATCCGTAAGTGCGAATTTGCATTACTTATGAGTATAAGGATTTTGTGAGTATTTTTTGAGCTACTAGCTTAATTAGCAGGCTCGAAATATTGGTTGAATGCTGAGGTTCTTTAATATGTAATTGAGCTTATTTGCTAGTTCTACTATCGGTGTGGTATGTTATCGAATGCCAATTTTGACATTTTATTCTAAGCTAGGTCCCTTTACAACATCTGCCAAGTGTTCATTAATGAAGTATTATTTTTTTAAAGACAACAAGAAGCAGTATCTCATTTATAACCCAGTTAAACCCAAACAACATATTTCACCCTCCGATGTCAAATGAGCATTTGACGTTTATCCATCATGACGGCCAGACCAAGCTAGAGACAATCAGTTACCGCAATCCACCCACAAAGTGGCTATATTTTATGACGTTGCTCCAATCCAGACAGATTTCACCAAAAGTATATTAGTTCTAGTTTACACATTTTAAAAGGCGCTGTACAGTTGCTCGCAGCGAAAATTGGCAACCGGTAGTAGTAGTAGTAGTAAAGTAGTAGTTGTAGTAGCACTACCACTAGTAATAGTTCTAGTAATAGTAGTAGAATTTCTAGTACTAATATCATTAGTAATAAAAGTAAATATAAAGAACTTACTCTTCTGATATCAAGGTCAATACAAGACGACACTGCCGTAATGCGAACATCGTTTGTAATAGCAAGTACCACTTCGCAACTGGAGTATAATTATGTATCCGGAGAGCTGCCATAATTAATCCAAAATCCTTCGACTTATTATCCGCGCCCAAATTAATTTGACATCGATTTCGAGGAATGCATATGTTGCAGGACGCCATGCATCTAACGGAATGCAGTGTTGCTTTACCGGTGATGAAACATTAAATATGCTTGTGGCAGACTTCCGTGCCCTTAATTTTGACTATTTTGACAGTTTCGGCTGTGTTGGCAAAAGCACTTTGCGTTGGATTTCTTCGTTCATTGGAAGTATTTCATGGAGATTTAGCTAAAATTCAGCTGCATTTCTGATTCCGAAATTCCCGACCAGAAATACTTGTCTTTTCCTCGCTTGGTTTCGGCGACTTTGCTATCGCCATTTTCTCCTTCAACTGGCCGTCATTTTTTCGGATTATTCACAATGCCCAAGCAGTCACCCTGTGGTACTTGATCCAAGATGGTCGAATACCCTCAAACGCTCTAAGGTATGTTTCGGGCCCATTTAACTACCACATTTCATGTGTTTGATTATCAGTTAAGCATTTTCATCTTCTTCTCGAGATTCAACACGATTTCTTTCAAACTTTAAATGAAAATCGCCGAAACAAGGTACAGCCAGGAAGAGTAAAGCCGATGTGTAGGCTCCATGATTCCTTTACGAACAGCTCCATTTGTTGTGCTTAATAACCTAGCCCTAAAAGCCTTCAGCTTTTAGCTCAGCTTTCCTCCTCTATTTTGCAAACTCATCAGCACGATGTCTAAATGTTGTGAGGAGCCCAGTTGCATCTGGCAGAAATTCTATACCATTGTTGTGTCCATAGGTCACCGACGTCTCAGCCAGCTAAAGTCTGATGGAGGAACACCAGTGGAAAGAATCAAAAACGCAATTACAAAGGAATGTTAAGATTTTAACCTATGTAAGTCAACAGTTAGCTAAATCACGCCCTGCAAGTTCAACCTCGTCCTACCAGAGGCGTTACAACCTTGTGAATTTCCACGTGCCGGTTCCCAGGGATCCATCACACCAAGTGCGCTGCGATCAAGATGTGAAGTTTTACAGCGTCTAATTGACAAATTCGTCGACGCTGGTGACGACTCGTTAAAATTAAGACAAATTACTCGTATTAAAAAGCAGGTGATTAAATAAATCTGTCTATGCGAATCACTTTTGTGGACGAAGCCGGCTCAAGACTGATCATGTCCCGCCTAAATAGGCTGCAAGCTTTGAAGATCCGTATTTGTCCAGACCTGGACCCAATAAACAGGGCCTGGCTCAAGTCTGACATCAATGAGCTGAAAATACGCACTGATGAGGTGGAAACCAATCTCCGTATCGTAAATTTTCCTGCGGTTTCCCACAATCAGCGAATCAGAATAAACGTGCTGCTCATAGATAAAGCACGACCGGCAGCTCCTGCTACGGCATGCAAGTAGCCATCAAAAACCTTTGCATTGTTTTGCACAAGCGCGGTGAGCTTCGCTGTTTTGCTGCGTCTGAGCGACCAGTCGTAGTGGGATTTGCAAAGACATAGCTGTATTCAGAGTTATACACCCAGGCACTTGAACACAAAGGTTACTCTTGTTTTCCATACAATAGACCAAGGAATGTCCATGGTGGTTTCTGGCTCTACATTCGGTCTCCCCTGCTTGGGTGACTTGTGTGCGCCTACCGAAGTAAAGATGGTTTGCGTGATCTACTGTGGCGCTTCATCCGTCTTAGACGCGAAGTAGTACTTGTGGGCGCAGTTTACCGTAGCCTCCTGAGTCGTTGTTTGGATTGGCTGCCCTATATTCGAATCCACATGGGTCGTCCACACTTGCTACTAATGGCCGTGTTAAACCGTTCTCCAATAAGATGGTCTGATGTGCATTTGATGCATGGATATATTGAGATTGAAGCAAAGTTTATGGATTTGCTACTTGAAACTGGGGCACCAAAAACATTTGCCAGCCAACACGCATAACAACACGCTCAACTCCGCCCTGTCTCGACCTGATGTTAGCGGCCTACCAAAATGGAGTGCGTGACGTTCCAATCTTTGAGCCCCTGGCTACACGCGACCATTCATGGTTTACAGCTGGTGACTTCCCCATACTGAGGTCAATGCTGCACGTACGATGGCCGTGCAGCATAAGCGAACAAAGATGCAAACTTGTCTTGCCGGATGTGAAGAGTGTTCCCTACTCACAGTGTGCTTTCAACGCAGAGTGGTAAAAAGTTGGACCAGTTTGCCTGAACATGTGATGAATTAACGTCTGTGCAGCAGTCTAAAACAATGTTAGCTTTATTTCATATCACAATTGCACAATTCTGAAGAAGTACCTCGTTTGTGAGTCCTGCAATACCGGGAGTCAGACATTTTAAATGTTACATGAGAAAGATAATGATATTCAAGGTTAACAATTTTATAACGCTTTTCACCATATTTCGGAGGAGTTGTGCCCAATTAAGTTTATTTGCTCTAAAATACAGTATTATGTATTCAATATTAACAAAACTTGCAGGGTACTTTTGACCGCATACCGAGATCAGTGTCGTCGCAAACACAAAAGTAAATGCTCCACTGTAATGGTAAAGTTGGAGCATCATCGCCAGCAACCAAGTGGGAAGAACAATATTAGGCAGGATTGGATACACCGACAGCGTTTCATCAATAGTCTCAGCATCAGAATTAGTGGCGTCGGCAAAATACTCATCCCTAAAGTATAGTAAATTGCAAGTGTATTACATGGTGTGAGTATTGACAAAAGCTTAATGTGCTTTTCGTGTTTTCAGAACTGAATGAAAGAGTAAACGTCCTGAATGCCATTCATTCACTTAATACCATGCCATCACTAACCTAACTAAAGAGATGAAGGATTAAAATTTATTCTATGCCTAATGATATCAGGTCTCAGGAACATGATGCTCACTGGCGTATATTCTTTGCAGAAACCAGAGGATTTGCTTTGTGTCTGTCAAATACTTCGATGCCGTTTCTGCTGTAGAAGACAAAATGAATGCTTCCAAGGATATTATTTCTAGTAATTTACCTACATGTTAACAGGTGAAAGTACTGCTTTAAAAAAGCGTGGAAAACTTTTCAGCAATTGAATTTCGTTGTTACGGTTATTATAAACAAAATCTAGTTTATGACTTAAAAGGATGAAAATGTTATTGGTCAGTGATTTTAAGTTTAAATACATTTATGAACAGGCATATCGTACCCATCTGATGGGATCACTGGATTTTTATCCTCTGGTCGGATAAACACTTCGTAACTGGAGTTGTGGAACCAATGTTTTCTACCCAAGTTGGTCGGTACACTCACCTAATCCTGCACTACCTGGACTGTGCCTCATATTCCTCCATAAATGTTAGGATTATTTGTGACGCTCGCAGTCGTTTTTGTAACTGCATGCGTGAGTGATTTTCGATTATGTCATCAACTCTTCCGAGGCGCTGCCGGAAGCCTAACCATATTTCCCTGTCCAGTTTCAACCGACTGATCACGTGGGGCCGGCTAAGAGTCAAAATCACTTCGCTACTTACTTACATGTTTAATCTTTACTTGACCCGAGATCAGTACTGCAGTGTTCAGAGTAATTTGTATTGATCTCGCTGTCAAGGATATATATACCTACGCTAACTGATTTTGTCAGTGCTTGGTTGTGCTCGCACTAATGAAAACCAGATCGTAGCAACTGGATATTCATCCATCCACAAATATTTATATATTCAACATAAGTTGATGCATGATATATGAAGTCAGAAAATCTCATGCCAACTGGATGTATGTGGAAGTTATTAATGAACGTTATAAGGATTAACAAAATGTAGTTGGGAAAACCGAAACCCCCAGTGATTCTCGACTATGATGCTTGCGTCAACTCTGTAATGTTTGTTGTATTGGCTCTGCTTCTACGAGCAATACTGCTTAGCTTGCATTATTTATAAATACGGGGTGATACTGCCAACGTGGAAGTATATCCAACTATTCATTACTAAAGCTGTATTAACGTTGAAAGTGAGTTTGGAATACGCATTAGCCACGTCGAAATTCACGTTGCGAAGTTGGGAGCCCTACCACTAACAGTAGCTTACTACCTGTGGAAAAAGTAGCCAGATCGTCGACATGCTATAATCGATGGCAAAGCGTTGAGATCTTGGGTCTTTCATCAAAGACATTTATCTGTTTTAGCTTATAAGCATATCATACAATTGCACTGGATATATGAGGTCATCTATGAGGTCACCAATCATACTGCTCAACACTGTAGTGTGTGACCACCGCAACGTCGCAGACCCCGTGTAATTGCATTGGCTTAACTATTGGTTGAATAACATCCGAAGAGTAAAATTTCTTTAGATGCTCCACATAAGGCTTCACTTTCAAACTTTTAAAATAAAATGTAAGTCAATTCGACTTGATAATTTGCTTTACGCTATTTCGTGCATATTAGCGAAACCTTAAACAAATCATGCGGGAATATCAACAGAAATCAATTAGCAGAAGTAATTAACCGTGGATCGACGCAGCCTCATTTTGTCTAGACTTCCGTAATCCTACTGCTGAAACTCACCCAACAGAGAGAAAGTTAGCGCACAAGATATCCTAAGGTGCAATACGCTCATGTTTGGAGAACAGCGGCCAGGTTAATATTAAAGTATACCTCAAAGGCTGGCATTTAGCGCAAAAATAATCGAAAACACGCTGCTGATGGCGCCTCCCTACTTTCTTTACCACCTATTGCTTTTATTCCCGTTCCGACCTCATTACTAACCTTTATTCTATAATTCGCTGCTTAATTAACAGCAACCAAATTGCCACTGCAATAGAACCATCTTCAGCTACCATCTCGCGATACGCACCGTACGCTTCTCGGCAAAGTCCAATATAAAGCTGCTTTGTCCTGTTTCCATGACGACGCTCAACGTTTGCAAGGAAATACAGCTAGGTTAACAGGATACAATCGCGCACACCTTTGACACACTGGGTAGGAATATGTGTTGCGTGTCCGAAACTAGAATCAACGACCCTAATAGGGTTAGTGAATTAACTGCCCCTGACTTATCCTCCCGTTGTTGCTTGCACGAATCCGGAGAGGCCGATGCAGCAATCAAGGGTGAAGCTGGTATAGGTATTAATTTATGGTCCAAGGCTAAGCCACAGTTGGTTGCTTGGATTGCGGTGAACATCTTATTGTGTGCAGCGCTTTTCAGGACCTCAGCTAGGGTTGGTTAACGAAGTAGTACAAAACGCTGTTTGTTTGCTATTACCGCTTACGCTCCCACCAACTGCAGTTCTAATGCTGTCCAAACTAATGCTATCACGAACTGAACGCGCTAATATTAACCTCACTAATGGTATGGACATGTTACGAGTTAAGCAGTACATACCGAATAAATGTGTGTATGTATGTGTAGTGTTTAGGTAGAGGCATGTGTAATTAATCGTGTTGTGTGAATTTGTAAGCATAACTGCGAATAGGTGAGTTGGTTCCGTGAATCCGCCAATATAGGAAGAGATCAAAGGAAACCTTTGAAATGGTAAACGTTCGCGCAACCTGTACGCTATTTGGGTATGGCAAGGCGGTGCCTTTAATTAGTGGGTAGTCATGTCCGACTCGCCACAGTGTTGTTAAGCAGATGGTTGTGGCTTTTTATAGGGAGACCGCATTCCAGGCAAAATCCCAACACGTCCTGCAGCGCTGCCAATTCGCGACCGGAGGCTTAGTAGAGACCTTATCCTAAGGTATCCATCTTGATCATTTCCCTGCACGATGGCCCCGCACCGCCAGGGAAATAACCTCCATATATTTACTTATTTGTTAACTGGGTAGGTTGGACAATATTTAGCTTGGCTATTCGGTCCAGCTAGACTGTTTGTTATACGCAGTAATTCCATGCTGTTTGACAGACCGCGGTTCGATCGGATTGGCGCGGCAATACGGCTGCGACACCGATTCATCTAGAGCTGTAACAAGAATTTAGGAGGAGTTTTCAGAGAATCTACGGTTAAGGAGATGAGCGGCAACTTGGCACTCTAGATTGGTATCATGTGGTCCTTCCATTTACCTAAGTCACTCGCATCTTCATAATTTGTTTTGCTTTGCTATTCTGTTCTTCATGCCTCGTTCTTATCCCCAAATTTCTAGTGCACTTCCATATTCTGTAGCTTCGGTTTCGTTTACTATCCTTTGCTTACTGCACGTGAGGGCCACAGCAGGGACTGCTACGGCAGGAAACGTGGGCATAAAGTGGTTGGCTAGGGTACGATACGGGTTTTCAGTTTTAGCTCCATCAAGAACTCTGCACACTTCAACACTTCCTGGCTCAATGAGCAAGTCAAAAATGAACACGCATGAGATTCTTCTATCTTCCCACTCTTACTAGCAATTGAAATTGAATGAGGAACTAATAGGGTTTTGTACTGGTTTAACCGTAACAATAAATACACAAAACCGAGTTCCAAGTATATGTAAATACCAGTGGCCTGTTCAATCTGCGCGGATGACTTGAAGCCATGGATGGAGGGTATAGAGCGTCGCTCGTGCGCTATATATTTGTAACGAGACCAAACGACCAACCCTGAGCGTACGGAAGAACACACAAACATAAGCTAAAGAAAATAAAATAAATATATAAATAAATGCTTTATTCTCGTGCAATGCGAGACACACCTATGTAGGCATGCTCACGTTGAAGGTACAACTTATGCCGGGGAACTTATAAAACATGGTGCAAGTTATCCATGAGCATTGGAGCTGAGCGTTCGTACCTGTATGTAGGAGTGCACGTGTTTTCTGTTATTCCAGACTGAACGTGTGCCAATGTCATCGTGGTTGATCGCATGAATAGTAGGAGAAGGGTTGAGGGACGTCTGTGCTGGGAGTGTGGTTGGTTGGTTGGGAAATCATGGGGCCGTACATTTAGTTAGGTGCGAGTCACATCTGCCTCGTCGCAGTGCTGTTAAAAATACATCAGTGGCTTAGTATAGGGCAACCGCTTGAGGGCGGAAACCCACCACGTTTTGGCGCACAGTCGCTAAACATTTATTGGAACAGAATAGACCAGAACCACCCAGTTGGTGCCACGGGTAAGTCATGTTATCTTTGTCAGTTAGGCAGCCTGCGATTGCTGACAAACCATAAGCGAGCGATTGGACGCTTGACAAGCGGGACCACGGGTTAGGTAGGTATGGATGGACTCAGGTATACGGTGTCATTCATTTGTTTTGAAGGTCATTTTTAGGCAGCCTTGGCAGATCCAACCCTCTGGATAACGACATCCAAAACAAATTATCCAGTGATATTAGACCAGGATAGGAGTGAGTGTGTTGGAGGTCTGATTTGTTCCACTGTTGTCCATGTAGGTTTATTCGGTCGCAGGCAAACAGGCCACATGGGATCCTCGGTAAGTTTCTGTTGATAACTTCATACCTCGGGTAAGAGAAGCAAAACGTAAAGGTTTATTGAACGATAGAAATGCTAGCTAAAGCCAAGTATGAAGCACCAGAGAAGAGCTAACTAAGGAGGATGTAGTTGGAAGTCGAGTGTATGGAAGGGGCGTCATTCGCAGTCTAGTCGCGCGAGCGAATAGCAGCTACCGCTTCGCGTTTCAAAGGAACAGGAACAACGTTTCGATAAGCAAACCGCTTAATTTCCCATTACATGACAAAACTATAATTTTAGAACATTTTAGCATAATTTACACAGTCATACGGGGAACATTCAGGTCACTACACAGCCCCTCCCAGAATGAAACCCATTGCTGATCCTTTGGTTTACTTAACGCCTGTAAGTCGCGGGCCATCTTCCTGAGAGACCAGGTAGTGGACGCTGATGCTGCTGCTGGAGAGAACCAGGTGATCGAACCATAGTGGACTCCGACCAAAGTTCTCCCTAAAGCTGCCGAAAACACAAAACGTGGTGAATGTTCGCAAGCGTCAAATCTTCGCAAGTCCGTGTATGTCTAATATGCGGTTCTGGATCGTCACCTCTGACGATTCATACATACAAGCTAGGCGAAAACTAGAGCAGTGTCAGTAGTGGCAAGGACGAAAGCAACACTGACACTTACAGGATGAGGTAGGCTCTAGGCAAAACGCAACTCATTTTATGTGTTTACAAAGCCTTTCCTTCCTTCTGCTTGAAATTTGTGGTTTCAAAATATTTGTCGGTTTGCTGCTGTTATAAAAGCTTTGGCTGCTTTTTGATCTTTATACGGTGTTGGTTGAAAGAGAAAAGAAAAGCGGGATAAAAGAAGTGGAAGGAATACTAATGCTGTAATCACGCTGGCCAAGGAACGCGCCTACCGTCTTTTGTTGATTTCACCACAGTATTTGATACGGCGAATCGCGTGGCCTTGTGGGTGTTGTTTGATAAGTTTGGTTGCCCTCGTGAAGCTGTAAATTTATTTGTATATCTACTCAGTGGTATACGGGCGAGGGTGCAGCTGAGTGGAGATAACTAGGCTGACATTGCTTTTGTCCTTAGTGTGGAGCAAGGCAGTCACATCTCCTGCCCTGCGCGATATTTCGCTTTATGCGACGTTGTTTAGTACTTCTGGTGCGGCTTGTGATTACAGTGTACGGGTGAGGCACCGTATTGATAGTGGGTTGCTTAACATCCAAGGGTTTGGGTGCGGGCACTCTAGTCGGTGCGTCAACTATCCGTATGTTGCTGCTTGCTGATGACTGTGCGTTGGTTGCACACAGCGCGGAGGAGTTGCAGCACATGCCTAGTACTTTCGACACGACGGCTGCCAAATTTAGGCTCTCCAACAACATTAGAAAAACTGTCTGTGTCTTTCATCCTTCACCGGAAGTACGACCTTCAAGGTGGCCGCAACTCATCATCGGTGCTGAAGTATTATACACCACGCTTCGCTTTCGCTACCTTGGGAGTGTAGGGACGACTGACCAGCGGCTTCAGAGTGAGCGTCATATCCGCATCTCTAACGCAGCGGCGGCCTTTAGCAGCTACCGTACCGAGTGTGAACCAACCACCAGCTTACCATTGACACGAAGCTGATGGTGTACAAATCCACGGTGCTGTTCGACCTCCCATACGGAAGCGAAACTTGGACGAGGCACCAGCGGGATGTGCGATGTCCCGAGTGGTTCCATCGACAGTGTCTGCGACGAATACTGCGCATTGGTTGGTGCGACGGTGTTGCAGACACGGAAGTGTTGCGCTGAAGTGGAACTTATACGATGGACTGCATACTTTTGCAGAGACACCTGAGCTGGCTCGGACATGCGTGGCGTATGGATACGACGCGGATACCAAAACAACCATTATATGGTCAGCTGCGTATTAGAAAGCGGCATGCAGGGAATCCGAAACTTCCTTACCAGGACATGAACAAATTGCGCTTTTCACGTGTGAAGCTTGATTGCATGCTACCCGGTCTTACACCTTCGGGTTCACCCCGGATGCAGTATGGTGGATGGAGCTACTGGTGGTGCATCGCAAGCCACACATGGTCCTTCTGCAGTCGAGGGCGCTCTTTGGCTGGCCAAATTGGCATGCACATCAGAAAAACGGATGCCACCAACCATTTATCGTAAGTGAACAAGGTAGCTGACCTGCTAAACTGTGACTGCCTTAGTGAGTTTGTTAGCTTTATTCGCCAGCGTATGGGGATATCGAAGAAAAGCTTCGAACTGGATGACCTTAACTAAATAAATATATATAAATCTATCTTTCTAGAGTTGGTAAGAAGCTGTGCCCTCGACGGGCAGATCATAATGTTCCGTAACCACATGCTCTTGCATGGGTACTAAGTTTATGTACTCCTTCAGCGCAAATACTGCACGAACGCTGTATCAACCATCTCGCGAAGGATAACTATTCCAGCTCCATTAGCCATTTTCGGTAAATTACGTTCCCGATAAATGGTGGGCTCATGGAAAGCGAGCAGCAAAGCTATGGTATCAACAAGGTCTAAAAAGAGATCTGTGATGATTTCTAATAAAAATAAATAAATAAGTAGTTTTAACTTAATATCTAAAAGCGGACGGCACTTCAGCGTACTTGGCTGGAAATCAAAAACGCAGAATCTAACAAATATATGTGATTAACGGAGGACCTCGAGCGCCAAACTCAGGTGGCTATAACCCCAATAAAATTATAAACCAGTTTTGTAGCGTAAATATTGCTAAAACTAAATACAGTAGATCTTAGTCAGAACATCGTATGCTGACTGTGAACGATAAAAGCAAAATTACCGCAATATTTGCAGTATTTCCCGTGTACTGGAGCGACTGCAGATACCACAAGCAAAAATCTTGCTACCAATGCCGTAGAAATTTTCAAGCGAGAAAAATTATTAAATATGGCCCATTAGCATAAGATCTCAATAATGCTGCGTATCTAGGAATGTACACCATAGCTCCAAAGTAGAAGTAGGCCGCAGTGGTTGCAAAACACCCTTCCAAGCGTAGGAAATAAAACCTGAACGATTATGTGAAAAACACACAGGGATACGCTAGTAAGGCACTGTAGTATGTTTTGCCTGCGCGGTATTACCAGACTCTTTGTGCTTAGTCCATGGTCAAATGACCTTCGTGTATCGTTTTCTGAAGCTAGTTGGTTGAAGAAGCCATTGTGTAAGTAAAATGCTTAAAAATATTTACTTATAAGCGGTTGTGGATGTTGTCCCGAGACAACATGAGCCCGGTCTACATGAATGAGCCAGGACAGCTGAGCGTCCGGTTGGCTCGTATGAGCCGGTACACCTCCACAATTTATTTGACAAATCCCGCCTGAATTAGCAATTTTAGCTCATTTTATGCATTCCTATGCATGCACTTGCACTGCCAACCTGCTAACTAAGTCTATCACCAAGGTTAAATAACTGAGCACTGCAAAAACGGCAGAAGTCCTCTAACCGTGTAATTCGCTAAAGCCTGCATGGGTAGGGCTTTAAGATGGTTCTTTACTACTGTTAGGGGTTTTCAGAAGTGAAGTAGTATTGGGCCACATTAGTTGGGAGGCTCTACTGTGCAGCTGTCTGCTCTTAATGAGCCTTCTCTGTCCAATTTTGGAGATTCTGCACGGGCGACGTCGATGAAAAACAAGGCTTTAATATCAAACAAGCTAGCACCTCGGTGTATGTATTAGTGTGAGCTATTCTAGTTCGCCAGTGAGCACAAATGAATAGGACTATAAGTCAGGAACAGCAAAGTACGCAAGTACCTGGAGCTGGTTTTTCACAACCTGTACGCATGACGCAGAGTTTGCAATAGAGTCAGTTGGCATATAAAGTTTGATCTGCTGACCAAGCTAAGGCAAGTAGTGGTTCGAAATAGCTGGAGTTTCAGCTAGTAGGTGTGACAGCGGCCTCTGGCACATGGTTAACCTTCGCGCCAGTGTCAGCACACATGGAATAATAGATGGTAGGGTGACATGAAGGATGAGCAAAAGTGGATCTGGTTCAACATGCCGCCAGTCTACTAGTGGTAGTGGGAAATTCCTCTGGTACCATTTGACCCCATCACAGCAAGCGCTGAGTTATCGAGTAAGGTGCTAACACCATAAAGTTCATTTCGATTGGCGCAGACACCTTAACCTATGCTTCTTACATCAGATTATTTATAAAACCTTGCAGAGCACTGTCACTAGTTTGAAATTAAGCAGGATCTCTGAGCCTAAACTCCGAAACAAAAGCAGCTCAAGTACCTTGCTAACGACGAAGCGGAGACTTCGATCACCTTTCTTCTTTGTTGTGCACGTAAACACATGGAGCAGGTTGCTTTCCAGACTAGGAGAAATCCAAAACTTGTAGGCATTCAGATAAAGGGCACAACGAATCCTACGCGTTAATAATATACAACGCATCATCAATAACTGCGCACGCAAGACCACTTTTGCGAACTTGGCTCTGATGTGGCTTGTGGACGCCTAAAATGTATGGATTGAGGTCTAAGCACCTTGAGCTCACGACTCATACACAATCATTGTCGTTACCGTCTTTACACTTACTTGACTTTAGCAGTATCCGTTGTACTCAGTTTCTAGGTTTAAGGAATAGAAAACCGAGCACAAGGTCACTTACCTCTTCCCTGATCTCATTTTGACCTGCATTTAGAATAACTACGGAAATTGCGCCTTAAGTCTGCACCATGAGAAGAGTAACCGCTACCACAAAAGCGGCTTGTAAGGGATAAGCAGAACCTAAATCCCCATAAAGTGTCTCCATAAATGGCCACGCTTGTTTCCATCTTATCCATTATCGCAATCACAACACTCAGGAGGTCTCAACCGGATTAGTCGCAAGCCTCGTATAGGTGCTAGGACAAAACTTCTGATTACAAAAGTTATTTAGCCATGTGTGATAATTTTCTGAATTGCTTCTGTACCCACACCAACAATTTGGCCCAAAGGCTGCAATGCGCAACCGACGTCAGGACCCAACGGCTTAGTTTCTTCAGTGGTCACCCTTTTAGTGTTCAAGAAACTCAACAAACAGGACAGTTTAGCGTACTGACTGGTAGGTGCGCAAATCCGTCGACATTTCTCATATAGCGTATATCGCAGGGCAATAACGATTTCAGCCGAGCAGGTAAACTTCAGTTCTTATATCTTATCTACCCCTACATTCCGAAGGCTTCAGTCTTGCCTTTTCCCACGTTGTTAATTCTCAGACCACTGGGCCCGTGTAAAATTATTAGGCTCATGACCCTTGAGGTATGTCTAGTGAGGGGATTCTAGCAGCCTTAAGGCTTGTATAAGGGATTCGTGGCTATCGTTGCTGTGACTACAAGTAATGCACCTAAAGTTAGCGTTGGAGGATTCCAAAACGTCGTTTAAATACCATTTTTAGATGTACTTCCATGAACCTTGATACCTGTCAATTGCCAGTGGACCTTACTTGATGCCTTTCCCTTAAGCCAGGTCATGCGCTACTTCACTCCACCGTTTCCAACTATCATCGGTATGCATACTGCAAAATAATTTGTAAATATATTCCATCTGGTAGCTAAACTGGCCATTGTACGAGCTACAGGCCTGAGAACCAAGCATTTTACTCGCCACTTCTATTGTCTTGGCCCCAAATACTTAGCTTTATCTAAAGTGTATATGTGCCCATCCCTTACCAATTCACCCTTGACGTCTTCCACGTATGTACTTTATCCAATTATGCATGCAACACAATGTGGCAAATGCGAACCGTTATCCGTAGTTCTTTGAGCATGCCAGTTAAGGCCTGCCTCCTTGCTGTTGAGAACAAGCTATTTATTTATTTATTGGTATCACTATTGAACAGGCATCATGCAAAACAGATCCACTTCCTCAACCGGTTTTGTTAATAAAACCCTTGCGTCTCCAGATTTCCTTTTGCTAGCATGCAATCCAACCAATGACAGAGATGACCCTGTCATGCTGGCTGGCCGGATATCCAGAGAATCTTATCCACCACCGCCTTACTTGGGCCGTCCGTGCATTAGTTTATCCTTTACCGGAATCTAACGCCTACCATGCGTTATGCATGGCGGTGGATGAACAACCATCTCCCAATAATTTACCTACTTTCCTACTCTAGCTCCACGTCAGCGCTCTTTGCTTGTGGTGTTAGAACAGCTATCACCAGAAAAACCACCAAGGAACTAGCTGATGCGACATTAAAGCACTAGTACCGCTGGCACGCTTCAGACTTTATGCTTGGAGAGAAATGGCTCGAAAGTAAGCAGTGATGCACAATAGTTTGTATAAACACACGGAGCATAACAATATTCTATGTACGAGCAACCACACATTTTGGATGCATCGTTGTTAATGCTCCACCAACGCAGACCCAACTGAATTTCAATCCCCGAGGCATATTGCTAATTTGCCGATAATTGGTCATTTATTAGTAGCGACCGGCTCCTCTAGATAGCCAAACAACCTCCACGTGGCGCCAGCTGTGTAGTTCGCGTTTAACCCGATCCAGCAAAAGGCTCCGTGGCAGTATTTCAGGTCGTGATGGGCTTTCGCTTGGCAAGCGTTCTCCCTATAAACAGCACAGATTTTGCCTGACAACCCCGTGGCGTGACGGATGTGACTCGCAACTAAGTAAAGTCAATGTCCAAGCTTACGCTGACCGGCTTATTAACTCCACAGACGCCAAACATTTCTTCAGGCACGGGCGACGCGGTTGAGCTCATGCAAAAGGACAGTGACACATTTAAAAGCACAAGCAACTCACCTACCTACATAGCTAAAGTTATGGTGCCACACATATGAAAATTCTAGTATACTATTTCACAGTTCTTGAGTAATTGTTGAACTAATACTATGCTCATGTCTTTAACGGCATGCCTCGCGAAGCAGATAATACAAAGTTATTTAGTTATTCATAGCCATATGGATAAAGCAAATAGGCTGCAAGCGATAAAACGCGATGATTATCTAACAAATAACTGCACATTTCGGGCCCAAACGTGTCAAAGGATCCTTAAGGCCTCCTGCGTTATCCAGGTAACCATGGCTCATGAGGTCCTGAAATAAGTTTCGCAACCTCCTTAAGGCTTAAATATGCAGAACTCTATAGCCGTAGTGATTTCTGTGGCGCAGTTTCCGCTGGAAATGTTAAACGGCGGCTTCTGATCTTAAGCTATTTAGGGGTTGCCCTTAAGTCTTGCACATATAATATTACTTGCTGGATTCGTAGCGGTTTCGCAAAACGGTATATCTTTTTATTTATAATCGCTGTGTACGCCTGGAAATCTTGTGCTTCGCCAACTCACGTCGCACCTAGGTAAGGCGAGGTACTTCGGGCTCTATAGAGCATTTTAGATAGTTACACCTATTCAAAACCTATGCGCATCGCCACAGCTTACGCTTTATTTTCCTTTTATGCTACCTGTTTGCAAACCAGAAAGCCTATTTTACCGAAATAAAATCATGGCGTCATTCGTAGACCGCTATTCAATTGCGAAGTACTCTCGAACTACTGCAGTATAAAAAGGATTTTATTCTTGAAGTATGCAGCGGTTAAAACGAGTTCGGCCAAGCCTACCGTTGTCCTAGATTTTACTATAACCTAGCCTTAGAAAAGGTTATGCTCTTGTTCTGAAGTTTACTCGGTTTGGATTTTCGCACTAGAAAGCAAATTTAACGTAAGATGTTTTGGTCCTATTATAAGTTAATAATATTTTTTAGTTATGTACGCCACGTTAGCATATGTTTTATTCATTTAGTTACATTTATAGAAATTATTTTCAAGCTTCTTTTGCTCCTTCTAAATCAGCCCCTCTTATTTATTTCCATGTGTAGGTGTAGTTCAAAGGATTTATAAAGTAGTTCGGAAACTGTTGGATCCTGCTTCCAACGAATAGGTGCATGAATACAGCACTGCGCGACTTTTCGTCCCCAATTAAACTAGGAGTACAAATATCGCCGGAAGGAGCCAGGTGAACATCACCGTGGGCGCATAAAACCCCTTCAACTGTACACGTAAAATTGCAAGTGCATTCGTGATTGCGACCAAGAAGAAGGCGAATGCCTACTTGAGATTGTTTAACGTCTTTCCTGCTACCTCATATACCTCCGGTTTGAAGCCAGATGACTATTGTTAGGGCTGGACGCCGCATATGCCCGATTACCGGTCTGGTAGGCCAGCAAAATGCCGCGGGTGTTACATAATCAGCTACCTGAGGTTGAAGCCGTCCGACATCTTTCACACCGCTGGGCTTCCTGCTAGTACACCGGCCGAAGAAAATTGGTCCGTATTGTGAAGCTTGTTCCTCGGAAGAAGGCCACTGCTGTTCTAACGCCTAAAATGGCTACTGCACAAAATGGACCTCGCTGCGATATCTGCACAGCGCTGCTTTGCAATATAACGCCTCGCCTTCTCCAAACAGTCACTGCTGTCGCCCAGGCCGTTGTTGCGGCAGAGACTTCAGCTACTAGTAAGTGACCTAAAGCGCTTCAAGGCTTCACAAGCCAGTGTAGCTCACTTATTCTTTCACGCTGTTGAGCAATAGGATCGAGAGGCGTTTGAATCCGTTGCATTTTCGTCCTCAATTGTATGTACTTGGTCGTTTACTATCGGTGCTTAGGCTGAGCAACGACCTCTGGCTGCAAGACGGGTCGACCTACCCTCAATAGCCAGTTGGTTTACATGCTTGATCTTTTCTCCGGGTAATGAAGAACCCACACATCGTTCCAAATGGAGCTCTTTCCGCCATTCTGGAGAAGCTACCACCACGGGTCTAATCAAATGGGTTTAGCTCGCCTCGTACTCACAGTAGAACAATTTACTCACCTGGAATAATGTATTTACATGGATCCACTGTTCCACAACCGAAGACAGACAATTCTGGCGTGATTACCTTCACTGCCTCAAACGTTCCGATTCTCCAGTCACTGAAAGCCGACTAAAACTTCCATTTCTAGGTGTGCCACTTTGAAGATAGTTCTAGGCATTATACTAATCTTTCTAATTACTAGTTAAGTATTTTCTGTGGGATCAGAGCAAAAACCGCTACTCATAGGAAGGTACGAAACTTAATCTAATAGTACCTTTGCTTCAAACTGGTCAAATGTCCTAGGACTTTCTTCTGATCAAAATGCAGACCAACTATTTATAACGCTATTAATCTGGGCATTTTCAGGGTGCGCGTAATTCCATAAATTTTATGGGAATTAACTTGTATAGTATCACTTAGATTTTCTGGATCCGCATGTTAACTATTCTTTATACTTGCAGCAATAAAGATTCCAGTTAAAGCTTGTGAATCAATGAACATGAATTAATATACTTCAGCGGATCGTAACCTCAACCTGTTTGAGCGCAGTGAGCTAGATGCCCATTGATTAAGCGTGCCTTTTCTCCAGTGGTATATTGTGCAGAAGGATTGTTCGAAGGAATTAGGTGCCATTATTTACCTCGTTATACCTGGCAGTAGCACAGGGATGCAACGGCTTATATAAGAAGGTCGCAACGTAGTTAAGACCTCGGTAACAAGAGAATGGATGTCGTGGAACAGAAAAATAATTCAAACCAGAGTATGTAGTCAGAGGGCAATAACGCATGAAAGTTAGAGATATCCTTCTCCGTTGAGCACGTTTTTCAAAGCAAGGGCAGTAAGGTCAGTATTCGGTTTTTGTCAAAAATTAATCCGCTTAACGGAATACGAAATCTTGACTATTGAGTTGATTGAGTTCATTGAGTGGTAGAGAGCAGAAGGGGGGTCCCGTGACAGCTCCTTCCAGCTCCTTCGCTTCCCTGTCAGCTCCTTCGCTTCCCAAAAGACGTCAGCAGAAATAAGTTGCAATATCTAAGGTTTCCTCTTAGTCAGGCTTAAATGTAATTTAGCGTGATGTCTAATTAAATGACAGGTCTAAACTTTGTGTTTTGGTTCGGATAAACAAAAGCACGTTGTTGAATGCCTAATTTCAAACCCGGCAACCAGCAGAAGAATCAAACCAAGTACTTTCGCTATTGAGCAATCAACTGACGAGAATTTTAAACTCTTTAGAACAACTGACCACAAAGTGGGATGACGACGTGATTCTTCAGGCAAAATAACCCATCATGAGTAACACATATCTCTTAGAGATGTACGAAAAGCTGCTGAAAAAGCATGAGATCCTTTTTTGTCAGAGAAAAGCAACGCATCGCGTAAAGTTCTCATTTCCTTGTTAAGATACATAAGATATTGGAAGCGGTCGGGTGAGTGGGCATGTCATTTCGAAATCGGTTTTGTATAAGGTTGCATGCCGCTATAAGTCGTCAACATGTGGAACTAGGTTCAGTTATTGGGTAATTTCACCTATACCATTCAACTCCCCCTACTACTCTTCTGTAATCAGTACACAGAACAAACTGCTTATAATACCATAAGATAATTGGCGGCTTAAGTTTGTTAAGCTCGTCGCTTGGTGAGGGGGCTACCCTGTCCTCTGCACGGCAGTAACGTGCAAGTCAGTGGATAGTGAGCGGCGCTATATCACATCTAGTAACTTATTCACGATGGTCGTTGCCGTCCCCCGTAGCTCAGTGGTCTCAACCACGGACTGGCAACAGTCGAGTTGCGGTTTCGAGTCCTACCAAGGGTCCGATGGAATGCGCACTGCTGATGATTCCCGAAAGGATGAAACGCGCGTACAGTGCTTTTCCGGGCTTGTGGCGGCTGTCTGAGTGAGCCTAGATGTGACGAAATTCCACCTATACCATTCAACTCCCCCTACTACTCTTCTGTAATTCATATTTGTTTGCACAGTGCAACAAAACTTAGACTCATCCTTTGCTCTCTTTACAAACTTGCACCGTTTTAACGGAGGACCAACAATATGAATAAGTCCGATTTTCCTACATTGATAGCATTTCATATTGTGACGCAAGATTTATACAAATTAATGAAGGTTTTATAAACGACGTCATAGTGTCTAATGTTTGAACAATTGAACGTAAGATTAAAAAATTCCATGTTGCTTGCACGAATTATATCTTACTTCCTTGGTTTTGCATACATTTTGTGCAATGGTTGAGCCAAACAAAACATATCGCCTAACAACAGTCAAAAGGAAATTTTTATATTAGCAACATAATTATAATGTAAGCATTCCGGCTTAACTTGAGCGTACGCGGTCATAGTAATACAAATAAAAATTTTGTTCGCCATAAAGGATACACCGGCAATAACCCAGTTGTCAGCTTTTAAATTCCGCCACCCACAATGGGCTGAATGCGGTTGGCGAATTGTTTACTTTGGTCTAAAAAGAAGTACGCAAGTGCGGCCGTCGTGCATGCAAAGTAATACCTTTTAAAGCTCTATCACTTTTCAACAGATTCAAGCGCCTACTTTTGAACCTGTGTAATAGTATTCATTCTGCTGCAAAGGCAAACGGTTTTGAAAGCCTGCGTCTTGTCGATTTGGCCAAACTGTTCCCAATTTTCACAGCAGTGATTAACACAACCTTCTAGGATACTTCCTTTAACATTAGCGCTCAGGTCAACTCTCGCATGACCATACTTTAACCTAGTAAGACGCTTTTACCTTTATCACTTCTCTTATTTGACACTACGAATGGAGAGCTAGTTCTGAGTTTTGTGCTTTTGAGTACAAACCCTAACCTTTCGTCCAGGATGCAACATTATTATCTAGAGTATTCTCTAATGAAGGCATTCCTACCTATGTGTGACCACACCTATAATAAGAGATGCTCTCAAAGCTGAGGTTTCATGGAATTCAAAGCACATGGAGGATGCTGTAGACAATATTATTGCAACAAACAAGAACGCCGGTATGTTTGACACGGAAACTTAATCAAAGCGTCCTTGATCTCTCATGCAGTTGATACCAGACCTTAGGGTTTTCAACAGGAAAATAAAACTTGCACTCAATCTCCAATGGAAATAAACCGCAAAAAAACCAATTATATCTGAAGCCAAGTGGGTTAAATGAGGTTCGTTCTCAAAACCGGGGAAACTGTTTGTTACCTCCATTTATTTGCTTAGGTTTTGCATTAAATGGGCAAGGAAACAGGTTTTCAAGAGCATACTTTTTAACAGCTAATGTTATCCTGTTAGACATTTAACACGTTACAGCCCTTTCGTGGGGTTAAATAAACTTGTTAAATGTGTCCCGTTTTACCGCATTCTTGTTAGCTTAATAAAGTGCGGGTCCAGCTAGAGCCACGTTGGTTTTTGGTAAAATGATGTGCCCAAGAACCTGATTATTCTCTGACTACCCAGCACGTGCAAAATGACGTACTATTATTTTATTAGGTTGAGTACGCTCACTAGTGTATAAACAAGTAAAATAGTTAAAAGCACTTCTCTATTTTCCTGATTAACTAAACACCTTAACATTGTTCACATTACTATTGTAATTGGGATGGCTGGTAAAGTTTGGCGTTTATCCTTATCGCCAAAATGGGCATGGACAGATCCGTCAACAATGGATCAAATGGGATTCGCATGGGAAATCCATCATATGATAATATGGGATGCGTCCAATTAATAGCTGATATTTGCAATAAATCAACACAATTTAGCTGGTAATGCAACAGATAAGCGTGAACGTTCCGCAAGTTATACACGTGCTCAACAGCTACATGTAGCGACGCGGAACATAAAAGGGGGCATTCTCACTCAAAAAGCCGTTTGGCAATGGAAACACACTTATTTTAGGTTGGAAAACCAGCAGAGAAATCTTGGGCAATTTTGAGTTGCCGTTCCAACAAGCTCGTGAAAGTAAAACTTTAAATTATGGCCGCTTAGAATATTTACACATATTACCCGTTAACAGAGCGTGTAGATAGTTATAAGGGTTGCGGGCCAGCTTAGCGAAACATGTTCATTATTAGTCGAGTTTCTCTTTCCTAGTTCAAAACATCGAAAAAGCAATTTTAGTGTGCGCAAAATGGAAACATCCAATTAAAGGAAAGCGGCGACACTAAAAGCCAAAAGGTTACCCATTTTCAAGGAATATGTAAAAGCACTGACATCAGAATTACAATGCTGGAAGCATGGTGCAAGCGTATTCCTATAGTTTATAAAGTTTAGAAAATAGCGGCAACCAAGATAAATGTAAAACAAGTAAACGCCGTGGTACTTTCGATTGGAATGAGTAAATGCTTTTGTCTCAAGCAACGGAATAAGAAAAGCATTGAAAGCTAAGCCCCTGCACTATTGCTAGAGTAAGAAGAAGCCAATACCACAACGCATGGAAAATGTCATTGCGTTACCGACAACTTGAAAATAAAAAGTTCTTCCGATCCTTAACGCTTATGAAGCTCACTTTAATTCTTGGGCTGCTCTCCGTGATAAAACAGCAAAAGCGTAGGTGCATCAAAAATGCACGAGGCGTAATGGGCAAACATTTTACCTTGGTCAAATACAAAGGTATACAATCTAGAATAGGAGTTAGAATTATATATCTTTTGATTGCGTGACGTATGTGCGAAAGAAATAATGACCGCGCACTTCAGTTAATTCTTATTGATGCTTGTTATTGCTGCGCAAAATCTTTGTTATTAGGGATAGGCCAAATATTATATAAACGTTGATTTATTCGAAAAACAGGAGAAGTATACTTTTCTTTATTAACTAACACAAAATTGAAGTTCTTGGCGCAGTCCACAGTAAAAGCACAGTTAATTTTGGCGCGTTCTTCTTGGTTCGTAGGAATAAGCATTAAGGGTGCAGGGCAATTAATTTCGAAAAAGCGCGACTAAAACGATACCTGTTTTTATTCCCCTTTCTGTTACTTACCTTCAGCTGGCTTACCTCGGGATATTCTGGGGTAACTCGTTTAACAGACGGGTTTGGCTGCTCATTCCTGATCTTGGATTCGAACTTTAATAATAAAATTATTATCTCTCTAATTTGGTGCTTCTATTTGTTAAGATGCTATTGCTTTACCTTTTAGCTAGGAAGGAGTTCAACTGCAAGAAGTCCTAAACATACGCAGTTGACATACACAGGTGAAAGTACAAGCTGCAGCCAAGATTTGGATAAGAGCAGTGCCATAAAGCTAAAGCTAAGTAGGTCTGGGATTTCGAAAATCTTATTCGTCCCACCAGCTCACCTGCCAGCTAGTTTAACCACCAATCAACTAAAGCATTAGATGTGCCTTGCATTCCATTACGTCAAATCAGTGACGTTCAGCTACTTGCTCGCCTTCATGGAAAGGCACACAAAGGCTAGCAGTTTGTGTAAATTTGAATGCCGCAGATTAAGGTTGGAATACCGTGGCTGTGGTGAATAAAATATAAACCAGTACAACTTAATCATTGGTCAGCTTGCTCATTTGTGCCCATAGATACATTTATTCCGGCGATTTCAAGGGTCGTCTAAAGGCATTTACTCCAATATTGTATCTGCAAAGGCCTATCTATTGGCTTGCATAAATAGGTTTAGCTTTCCTTGGATCGAGTTGCAGCATGCTGGGGTACGGCTAGGATACTTAAAATAAGCGTAAGGCTGCAATGCTAGTTTTAAGAACTGCGTACACATCAGCAGGGCACATTTTCGCATTATATTACGTTGACTGTGACAATTGAGGCTGAGGGTGAAATGTGTATTGGTACACCTAACATAACTAGGCTTATCTCCGCAGCACAGTATTATAAGTAAACAACAAGCAATACGTAACGAACACTTAATATTTCGCGAAGGAGCAGTGAAACAATAGTTCGTGATGGGTGGAATGTTGGAGGCTTACTATGTATCGACAAACTCGAGAATAAACTATTTCTTTATTTATTTATGTTCCCTACGTTAGTAATTATTGAAAATATAAACCAAATATCGCCTGTGTGAACCAAATAAGTTACGGGTCGTTGAAGCGACAGCATAATGGGTATAGAAAACGTGTATGTGAAGTGAGATAACACCAACTAAAACGAAATGGCAAGAAGTTATTGTTAATACTAAATGCAACACCTAAGCAGATTGTTCAGTCACCTGCACAGATCTACCTTCGTCATTGTGTATCCTAATTCTAAATAGGATATTAAGCCTGAATATATCCAGCATATTCTCTCATGTAACAGGGTGCAAGGTCTGCGATTCGATATCCCCCTGTGTTTTTTGAAACCAGAAACCATGGGACACATACAACTGCTTTTGGCAGGGCAATTTAAATTTGGCCAACCTCGAGAGAGGGATGCATTCGTCATCTATTCTTACTATTAAATCGTCCACGTAGATTCAGGCCCTTACTACTGTGGTTTATTTTTGTGCTGTCTAAAAATATGACGCTATAAGTCCCCAGGCGCTGTTTTGGTAATTGTTAAACTCATGTAGATCGCTACGTGGCCGCTGTTGGCATCCACTCTACACAAAGTGTCCTCGGGAGTTGTTGGTACCCAAACTTTCATATATTACTGAAGCATTTTGTTGCTTGCCGTTGGAGTTTTGAGAACGAAAAGGTCAAAGCTCCGCCAAGTCTGTCAAGCTTATATAGCGTATACGACGTGCGAAAGCCGGAGAGATGGTGGATGAAGCAAAAATCCTCATGGCCCTATTAAAGAAGCCAACACGCTATTTTCCTTTAATTGAATAGGACCCTGACAGTTTAAAACAACCGAAATCGTCCTGTAACAGAACACCGCATTCATGTTCCTAAGCGGTTGTCTGCACATCAAGCCCTGCAACCGGTTGGTTTAAGTGTGTCAATAGCGGTGGTGGAAAACGCGGTACTTGTCGAAGGTGAATGGCATCCTGTTCCGTACGTAATAACAACATGCCCTATCGAGGCCACGCTGACAAATCTCTTGGTCATCCATTATTTTATAACGCGCCAAACCATAAAGATTCCAGTGAAGCTTTAACTGGGGTGGTCCTAACGGTCCTTACATTTTAACGAACTCCAGGAACAAGCGAGGCTGAGACAGAAAAATTATACGGTACGCTTAACTCCATGCGCAAAGGAACGGACAACTTTGTTCGGAATTTAGTAGACAACACCAAATAGTTACTTGTCCAGTGTAACAATAGCACAGGTTGCCGTAGTGCTAAATATTGTGCAGCCTGACTCGATGTTCTGACGGTCGAAGATTTTATAACTATTTATGTAGACAGCACAGGTACCTGTCTGTTCATCGAATGCTTTCGGTCAGTTATCACTCGCTATCTCCACGTTCTTGTGCATGATCTGTGTGGAGGGAAACCACACTGCATCGGCGCAGTAATGCCGCATTTTCTGAGTAGCCCATCCATTTATTTCCAACGATAACTTCCCCGAAGTTGATGTGCAAGGTTGAAGCTTTCGTGTGAAATACTTCACAAGCTTAGCTCAACTTCCACTTTCTGGTATAGGTGGGAGCATACACGATATCCTTGTTGAAGTAACTATGTTTTCGTCTAGATTAGACTAAAGGTATCCGACAGGTGCATTTGGTAGGTATATGGCTGGTACGTGCGTTACTTTGGGAGAAAATATATGCACTTCAGAGTACCTGCGTTTACGCTACGGCAGTATTTGACCTACCGGCTTTGGCGTAACTATAATGCTTGTTGACACGAATGGTAGTGCGACAAGACCATGATTAACTTCACGACTTGAATCCCAAGTAAAATAGCTGAAAACTGAGCCCGTAATGCATTGGCCATCACTTTCACCGAGGGTATACCCAAAACCGGAGCTGGTGGTGGGATGCCGCGCTGCAGTTTACGTAGTCCATCCACCGCTTTCTGAAGTAGCTCGTGGTTCGAAAATAATCGTTGCACTAGCTCCTGCTGAGGTGTTAATTGAACTCGTGGTTTAACTGCACCGATTGTGTGAGTTAATCTGTGTACGCTGTTTAATATTATTTTGCTGGATTTGTTGTTGCAAGAGCATAAAGTCCGATCGCTCAACGTCATAAATTATTACATCTGGCTTCACGAACAGGACTTCGGTTATTAGGGACGCTGGAGAGTTTACACTTGCTGGTACCGTAAATAGCTAGGTACAGGATTACAAGGATGGTTAAGGTCATGTCTGAAGTACACTCAGGCATGAATAGCCAAACGGTGTATTTCTAAATATGTGCACAATACTTTTTATTGCGCAACACATTGCATCCCTTCGAGTTGTGCTCTGGTTTTTCCTTGAACCATAAAGTCGTGTCATCTGTTTGACCCAAATGGATGCATTTAATTAGCCCGTCAACCATTATTTCGTCGCTGGTGAGAAATAGACCTGACGTAAAAGAAGTATTTCCACCTCCAAACCTTGTGCTTGACGTATTTGTGTAGGTTTAGACTTGACAAATAGATCACCAAATGTTACTGAACTTCTTGCTGGCCGCTTAGCAACCATATGTTATGAGGCAATTTCTTTGCGATCAGTGGAACAAGCTTTTATTACAAGTAAAATGCTAATACTTAGCAGGTCCCTCAGGATGTTTATGTTAAAAATTCAAAAGGATAAACGTTAGCAAAACAACGTTTAAACGGGGCGCTCACGGAGGTATACCTCCAAGGTAACTGTATGAGAAATGAAGGTAAAGCCGTTGCTCTTTCTGGCGTACGCAAGAAAGAGGGGAACAACCGAACGAAATCTGTGAGTTGACGGCCAGTGAAATAGCTTACATACACGTGTGCTTATCCATGGGTAATGGGTCAGGTACGATGGTGCAGCAAGCTAATTGCACGGTCAACTCTGGAGTTGAGATCTGCCAGCGTAGCAGCATATACGACTGATTCCGACAGAGCACCCCACTTTAGGCAACCGCGTACGGAAAAGAAATTCCGATGGCATTCTAAACAACGGTGCTGCTGTACCAGCTTGCTTTGGTGGCCCCTCTAAATGCTGCTGTGACTAAGCTCCAAATACACTCGCATGTGTGTTTGAGAAATATCAAAATCTGGCGAGTCAAATGACGTCCGTGCCTAACCGCCGACGTTTACCGCCATAAACTCCGAGCACTTGGAGCCCACGTTCATACGGCTAATTATACAGACTCTTGATCTTTTATTGGTTGCCCGGCGACGGGTATCTCTAAAGCGAGGATAACTTGGCTCAACCATGGCAGCCAGGCTTTTGTTACGTATTTCACATAAGTTGAATGTGTTAGCCGAGAAGTTGTAGAAACATCCAAGATTCCACCTTCCGGATGCAGTACATGTTTGTAGCTCGTAGTTGCCGATTATTTATGTGTACGCTAACTGGTGTCGTAATTGCAGCACCCTACATTTGTCCACAGGGATCAAAATAGATTCTGGATTGAGCAAGCGTACATCCTATCAAGTGCAGCTTGAAGTACCGTGATATGATGTAGTGGATTTATTGCCTTTCACAAATTTAGGTCATTGGCCTACACAAAGCATTACGTGGTGATGTGATTTTTGTTGGCATTAATTTACTTGTGGTATTATGCATTCTATTCGTGTCGGATCTGAGAACGAATTACGCAGAAGTAGTTTCAGGCCAATGTATAGAAAAAGACCTCTGATCCATTGTAGTAGAAGCTCAGCAATACTAACGTTCTGAAGTTTGGAAAGCAGCATATTATGGTCTACCTGGTCGAATGCCGTTAAATGTTCAGAAAGCACATATTAACTACAGTGTTGGGGTCCATTAATTCAGTGCGGCTTTTCCGTGCTAGTAGTAGGCTTGCAGTGTACGATAGATTTCGTCACAAGCCATGTCGTTTTAGTACAAGGTAGTTGGGTTCTTTCAAGTAGCCTGAAGCGCACCAAAAAGAACGGCTTTTATGATCTTTTAAAATACTGGTAATAAGGGTATGGGTTGATTCTTGGCAGCGATGGAACGACCATCTCACTTGTGCTGAGGGGTAATCATCCAGCGTCGCCACAAGCCGGTCACATGAATTTCGTCAAATGAGTGTTGGAAGGGCCGAGTCAAGGGCAGAGCTAAATGCCGTCCCACCGTGGCTGGTGGTAACGTATGCATATTTTTAACCAAAAGCGCTGTGCTTGCGCCTACTCAACACTGGTTTAATACAGCATTTTGCTGGAAAGGGTATACTTAAGGTTTATATGAAACAACCACTGGCTTAGGGTTAGGTGGTCAGTTGTCGAACTGAAATGTTGCGACATAATGTAGGTGCAGGGTATTTTCCTTCCCCTTTGCTTGCTGTGTGTGTCCGTCCGTTGTTGGAAGAGAAGAAGCTCCTTGTTTCGTTTTACTTAGATCGCTGACTTATTGCTGCCTAAGCTTGGGCTTTGGGGCAATAGGCAGTGACAACTTCTGCTGGTACACCATTCTATCCTGGCAGACAAGCTGAGTGGAGTGCCTACATTAGGTCGTGAAGGCCGTTCATTTCTCAGTGAGCTGTGGGTTTTGGTAGGTGTGGCAGATTAAACTGCGCAACGCCATAAACTTGCATGTTTTGCTTCTCAGGAACGAGCCCAACATTCCTGGCGTAACTTTGTATGCACTGACCATTCAACAAAACTAGTGTTAAACTGGTTGACGCAATGTTCTCCTGCACTAGCTGGTACCTCGTCCGCCAAAAGGATAGAGTTGCCTGCCTCACCAAATAGAGCTATTGGTCGTAGCGTACAATCTTCTGTTGTTGTATCGAGGGTTTCCACAGCGTATTTTACATAGCAAAATTATTCAAGGTGTTTGATGTTATCAAAATACATAGGACAATTGGAAGCATAAAATATGTATATTAAGAAAAACTTTCGAGTAAAATAACACATGGATTAATAGAACAGTACTCAGAAGCCTTGCTTTCATACAAGGTAATTATCTCGGTTGATTTTACTTGCACTACCATACTCCAACAGGCTGGGTGCAGGTGTGGCAATACAGCATGTACTCCATCACCTGTCGCACAAAATTTTTAAAAAGCTGGTTAATGCGTGCATTATAGGCACTGCAGCCTCAACCCGGTCTTAAATGCGGGGCATTATTGAATGATTTTTTTCAAATACCAGCGCGTCATTTGCAGTAAGCCATACAAAAGTATAGGTTGTCAGCTGGGAACCTTAATCAGTCCACTTGAAATCGACAAAAGGGTTATGAAGTAAACGTTACTGAAACCACAATAATATTAACTATTTGCAGTTAGGCCAAAAAATATGGGCATTCCTGGTGAATGACGACGACGCCGCGGTAATTCAATGGAGAAGTAAGCGTTGTGTTCCGGCCACGGTATTGCATGGACTAAAAAGCAATATCCGCAATAAAAATACAAATATATTGTCTCGGCAGTCCAGGTTGCTTTACAAAAGCAGACGAGAAATAAAATCATCAGAATTAGAAGAATATTAATTCATTAACTTTAGCCAATCCGTCGCAATGATATAAGTTATCAATCGCGCAGCGGGGATAGGAAAAGTGTTAAATTGTGCAGATGTGTTTCGGAAGTTAACATAGAGCAGGGTTTTAGATAAATTGGAAATTAACTGCAGAGATAGACCAAGCATTCCTAGCAAACCGCTGCCGGAGCCATTTGGTTAAACTGCCCTCGTATTTCCTCCATTATTCTAAGTTTGTTCATTTGCAAAACATACATCTGGTTCGGTTTTGCCGCTGCCAGTAATATCTTAGTCATTTTGTGAATACGCGCTAGCTATTTGCACATCGTGTACAAAAACGTCGCTTATTCCATACCAGGTTAATCCTTATAACATAAAAGTCCTTTCTGATTGTGGTCTTGAATAGGAGTACATTCGGTGTCGCCTATTTCATAGCCGTTTCACATCACCAGGCTCGTACATCTATTTACATTATGCAGGTTTTGAGACAAAAGTTTATGGAGCAGTCCAAGATATGTACCTAATCTACGCCGCCATATTGCCTCAAGGTTATATTCCATACAAATATATTTATAAGGAACAAGTGTGAAGAATATGAATTAAGCGTTTGCCGAGGGCGCGTAAGACATGTTATATGGCCCTCAGGTCACGTTACGTTAGTTGCTAATTCTAAGGCTACAGAATTTGCTAGGAGATTTTTGGTCTCAAACTTAGTAACTCGCTAAGGTTTTCAAATGCTTGAACGGCCTATTGGAAACCTAGTCCGCTTTTGCGATGGGGCTTAAGGAGCTGGAATATATTAATTACAAAACTAGGACAATATCGCAAACCGGAATGCAATCGCCATGAATCATAAATAATGTTGCCAAATTATGGCATGCACAAGTCATGATATTGCATGTTGGTTTGGAGACGTACATCTGCCGCTTTTCAGACCAGACCCATTTGGCTTGTTGGTCACATATATTATTTCCTGCTTTAGTTATGTTTTGTGATAAATGAAAGGAATACATAAATTTCAAAGACCTAGCAAGCATTGTTGATCTTCCGAAGCGTACGACACTTATAATACAGGTTTTGTTCAATAAGGAACAAAAGAGGACCTAAAAGGCTGGGTTGAAGGATGCCATTAGAAAAGGGTGGAGCTGTGTAGATATAACCCCATGTAGGGGGACGAACTGGGTTTTCCGCTCTTACAGAAATTACGCCAAGGTAGCATCACAATAGGTATGCAATATCTACCTAGTTTCAATAATAACCATCTGTGTGGGAATACACTGATCGCTTGCAGCAGGTTAAGATATTAGGCAATGCTTTGAAGACCAGAATAAACCGCCACGGTAGGATTGCTGAGGAAATTAGTTTGGAAAGTTATTTCGGAAGGAGATTTTAAAGGCACTGCTACTATGATAAATAAGGCTTTGAGAAAAGGGAAACGATATGAGTTCTTACTTTATCCTAAACTTCATCAATCGTGATTTGATGGGAATATTAATACTACGGCTATATTTACGACTATATGTTTTTTGTCCAAAATTATACCGCGGTATGAATACAAGTTCCTTCCATGTTTTGGGATACTGACACTACTCTAAATCGGAAGACATGTTCAGTACCAATAGTAGTATATCCTTAACGACACATATGACTACAGCTGAAGGAGTAACAAGAAAAAAGGATTTGCGTCGTATATCATTTGATTAAACACGGCTAGATATCCAGCAAGCGCTAGTATCGTTCACTTGAAACGCAAAACACGCTTAGGCGCTTTTCTTATACAAATTAGCGCAGCCCCTTGACATCTTTTGTCGCTTAATATTGCGGAAGTCCCAAAGTCGAGCGATTCCGCTTTAGCCAAGTGCGTTGTGCTTCGATTGCATATTCTGTATGTGGGCCTAATTGAGCGGTAAGTGTTTGGAGGAGATAAGAATATTTGAAAAGCCTGAAATCCCTCCTTCAAAGACCCACGATTAAGCTTGCCCTATTCTATGATCTTTTGGTCCGACCGTGCAGCAGTGTTCATTCGAGAATAAAAACTTTAGGTTCTTCTCGAGTTACCGTCGTTATGGATCCTTGTCCCTTAGTATATATGTGTGAACCGTTCGGTGCTGTAATAGTGCAAGTGACAATTAGCCACAATAATTGAAAGGCAATTTTAGACTGGCCATCCAAATATCCTGCCAAGGTTGTTTTGAAGACGAACACTGTTTTCTGAAAACTCATTACTCAAAAGCTTTTGATGTCATCGGGGTAGAGTAAAGCCTTTTGAATTAATTTGGCTTACTGGTTTGTTTATGAAGACCAAGGATAGACAGGGCCTAGTCTTAAACTCTGTGGACCACCGCATGCTACGTGAATTGGGTCTGACACGGATTTACGTACCAACAACTACGAACGCCTTTGAAAGAGAAACTCACGGATCTAACGGAAACGTGCGCGCTCAACACAACCTACCTAAAGTTTGTAGGGCAGGATAAGATGATGCAACCTTTGGAATGCCTTACGGAACTCATATTCAACAACAACCACTCCTGCAGCATTATTCAAAGTTTTGCTCTAGCTACCTCGTGCTAACAATAGGTTAGTGGTGCATGACCGATTGTGACGGAGGCCGCATTGCTGCTGCCCAATGTTATTGCAGCCGACCAGATAAGACATAAGTGCGGCGGCAATACCAGGCTCCATAACTCTTGAGAGAACTGACAGGAGATTCACTAGTCGATGAGTATCTGGGTCTAAATGACTGTCAAATTAAAAGAAGTCGGGGCAAGTTTTAGTAACTGATTATGTCTTGCATAGTTTAGGTTCGGTCCTCGTGGTATACGACACAGCAAGTGCACATGAAATAAAATTTACATGATCACCGCATCCTAGGGGATTAGCTCCTAGCGCTCTCTCGATCTTTGTTTCTTTATTAATGTTTATCTACTTTTGGATGGATGGCCTGTCAGTTCCACCGAACATGGTGAACCAAGTGACTTGGCCATAAAGCTGGAGGACTGAAGCCGGATAGTACAAGTCTGCGTTGAAATTCTCCACAGGTGTAGTCTTGGATATTGGGGTATGTAAGATGACGTCGCTAGAGTCTAAAAGGTGGCTGTATTATCTATTTATCACTTGCTTTATTTAGCCATCAAGTTGCAGTCCATCTTAGGTGTAAACGATAGTGGGTGGTGAACAACAGCTACCAGGCAAAGGTTGTTCCCTCTCAGCGGTAAGTTACAAAAATTGAGACGCGCACATGTGTTTCACAATTGTGTATGGGGTTGCCCTGGTGGTTGCTGGCTCGATCCTTCCAGAAAAAGAACATACCTGCCAGCGTGACCTTTGACCCCCGTTAACACACTGCGCAACCATGTTTCCATGGTGACATCGAGGTCCAAAGCTGCTGAACTGTGTCGAAGTCCCAGTTCAAATAATTTGCCGAGTTGGCCTTAGGCTTTTGTATGCATATATGAATACTAAGTATTGATTGGAAGCAGCAAGTAGCGGTTTCTCTGTGTAGCTGCATCTAATATCACTTAGGGACTAAGACCCGTTATGTTGTGGTGCGCTCGATACATTTTATGTCGGCAAAATGTTTGGCAAGCAATTTCTTAAATTCTGACACAAAATTTGCCTCAACTACGTGCTGCGGCAAGACATTCCATACATTCACTACTCTGCGTTAGAAACAGTCTTGATGAGCGACCCGCTTTAAGTCCGGTGCGACAAGCTGGTACCGTTGGCTACTTGTGCTGCTTCGTGTACGCAGATGATGCAGTGGCCCCAACATTGGGAAATCACCCAGATGTAATAGCTGGTGCGACATGACCAGGGCAAATAACAGTCGACGATAAGCTAGGGAGTAAACATGTAGTTTTTTTACACCCGTCATTGTACTGCACACCTCGTAAGTTGGGAATCAACCTAATGGCTACTTGCTGCATTTTAGCAATATTCTACTTTGCCCTGGGTGATAGGACTGTATGCGTGAGATCCATACGCTACTTTTATTCATATAACGAGGACGATGAAGTGAGTAACAATTTATTTGGACAAAGTGCTGAAGCTGTGCCTAAGCGCCAGTAGCGTACGAAGGCAGTTTTGGTAAAGTATATTCGTGGTTTCCATTGACTTTGGTCGCAGCGTGAGACTACACCAAGGTCTCGCACGAAAGGCGCCGGATGCAATAGATGACCAGCCACCGTGTAGTTGCAACGGGGCTTAGAGTTACCGAGCTAACTTTAGTGCAACTTGGCTGTGTTGATCGGAAAGTAGACTTCTGCAGTCCAAGTGGAGAGGCGGTTGAGGTCCTGCTGAAACAGGTCCAAGTAAATGGGTGCACGGATTACGTTCCACACCTTCACGTCATCCGCAAACAAAGCACAGGGTGCTAAGGGTACCTGTTGCATTTGGTTTACATGGATCAGAAAGAAAATCGGTCTCATTATGTTGCCCTCGTGCACGCCACTGCTCGTTGGATACCAGTTGGTAAAAAGGTTGTCCACCTGGACCCTCCAATTTCGAGCTGCAAGTAAAAGTTCTTGCTCATTCGGCGAACTGAGCCACCCAATCCGCTCCCCATCAGCTTTTCGAGGAGCACTGCATGATTTACCTTGCCAGCGTCGTACTGAATTCAAGTTAAATGACGTCGACTTGATGGTCTTGTTTAAGCGCTTGTACCTATTCGTGCCTCGTCAACAGCAACCCTTCACCAAAGCGTGCTGTGCGGGCGTATATAGACTTTTCGGCTTGCGAAGCTATAGTAGACTCTTCTTCACGAGCTTCTTAATCGTCTTTGCCAAACCCGAAGTTAGGCAGATCGTTCAGTATTTATTTGCCTTCTTTGGATTTCCAACTACCGTTATTTCCTTAGAACCGAGCGTTTTCAGTCGCCCGGTAATAGGGCAGCGGGTGGTGATCTGTTGAACAACTTTGTTACAGGTGGCGAGCTAACGGCCGATAGGTACTTGAAGATCAGTAGGCGGAATCCATCTGGTCCGGCAGGCGTCGTCCTGTCAAATTTGCCAGAAGCATGAGTGCATCTTCAGTGCGGCAATAAAGGCTGTCTACTTTGGCAGGAGCGATACTTGTTGAATTTGTTAAAGGCACCTTGTCAATTGCAATTACAGAGACAATGTGCACCACCAATGCGGAAGCAGGATCTGTGCTAGCTAAAACTGGCTGACCACCTGAACCATCCAATACTGGCACATTGCCTGCATACCTCAGGCGCCGCTTTAAAAATCAAAGCTACTCTTTGGAGCCGTTTTTGCGGCAGTTGCAAACTGCTCCTCGGAACCTCTGCGAATCTTGGCCCTTGTGTTGCTGCAGAGATTTATCCGAACTTCATACGCGCTGTAATCCTCCGCAGAACCAGATAACGCGTTTGTTTCATAGCCTAGGTCGTCAAGGGGCCAATTTGCTGCATTAATTGGCGAGCCAAGGTGATTTGTCTGGCTAAGATTTTTGAAACTTAAGGGACACACATCGAGCGTACAACAATCTTACCTCCCCTTTGTTGGTACGCCAACAAGTTTTAATAGCTGAAGCCCACGGCAGCGCCCAGTCCAGCTGCCCTGCTGCTCGAGTGTGGCCATTAAATTCCGCCTTCCTTTAGTTGAGGGCTAGCTTCAGCGGGGGACTACGGCAGCGGCAGTTTCAAGCAGGTTTTGATCATCAAGTGACCACTGGCTCCCAGGAGCGCCAGGACTTGAATACCATTCATACGTTGCTCCCGGCTAGGCCAAAGCTGGTCTAAGCAAGATGGTATCATGCGCGCAGTTATGCGCTCCGGTTGGATGATGTGCTGTGCTGCCGCGAGTTTAAAATTTAACCGTAAAATTCCTCTAGCCTTCACATGGGCCAGGGAAAAGTTCGGCCTCAAGCCACTGTATTCAAGGTAAGTTGAAACCGCCTATGATTGCGAGCAGCAAGCGACACATGTGGTTGAGAACATGCGGCAAGCAATCCAAGCAGCCGCTCAGTGGACTGGAATATATGAAGCCTACGAGTATCCCGCATCGTATGAACTGAATCGGACAACAAATATGCAGCGCTTGGGTAGTTCTTCACTACTCTGCCATACAAATAATATTTAATGTAAACCGAAACCCCCGTGGTTATTTGCCGGCCTAACACAGCAGCATCACCCGTAGTCGCTGACATTTACTTCTCCGGCGGTTGAGGCGGAGTTTAACAAATTCTCAGCAAAGCAAAGCCGCTGTGAGGTTGCAAAGTAGTACAGCAATCGCGTGCGTTCATCAAACTGCAGATGTTAGTAAGGGCTACGCGTAGGCTGTGGTGGGGAAATCTAAGAACGCCGAAAGCATCAGAACCCTGCTGTTCCGAATTGGCGAATGAATCCGGGTGACTATTTGAAAATTTCCCTTACGGGAATTGTTCTCTATCGTCCTTGCGTCGCCTTATTTCAATCATGGCATACTTGCGTTTCTCTTTGTGCGCTGGAACCAAGTTAGCGCGCACGCGGGTCTTACGCCTTTCAGCTTATTAAGGCGGGACAATATTAACTTCGTACTTGCCTCATCGGCAAAATTCTCCATCATATTTCGAGATTTGCCCCAGATTCGCTTTCCGGGGCAAGTGATCTGGTACACATTCAGCCCGCCCTCATCAACGCAGGGCAGTCCATCAACCAGAGTTAGCAAGCACGACTTCATGTGCATGGCGCACTTGAGGATTGGAAACGCAGGATGCAGGTGCGTGAAAGAGCATGAGGCCTTGGTGCCTCAGATCGCCAAACATTTTACGTTTTCTTTGGTGTTTGCGTTTTCCGTTCGTTATCAATAATTTGCGGATTGCAAATTAGAGTTTCAGTATCAACCGAAGAAATCGGAGGTCTTGAAGCCGAACCAGTCGGTGGGCCTGCACGTTGCTCCAGGCATAGCTCCCTGTCGTACTAGCATTTGGCTGTTTCTCGGATTGTGGTGCATGACAATTGGAGCTGCGCGTATTAGCGCACTTAGCTCTATTGCTCCCCTTGTTGGGCTTTTCGGCTCAATCCTGCCCAATTTGAGACTGACGTGGACAACAAATTGTCTTCAAAAAGCCTGCTGAATGACCAATTACTCGAAATTGCCCACAGACATACCAAAATACGGAAAATGAAATTTACGCTTCAAACACTGTATGTACTCCCATTTGCTCGATGTCCAACGACTTTGGAGGAAATACTACAAGTTGCCTACTTTGCAATTTCAAAAGTATGCACCAATGTATACGACTAATGCAGCTTACTGTAGGCTAACAGGAATTATAATAACAGGTATTTATAGTGAACCAATTCCAAATCACGAAGATGTAAATCATAAAACATTTAGGTGATGAAACTACTTTAAGGAAGAAAAGAACTAGGTATGCTTGCCTGACGAGGACGAGAGCAAACCACGACTTAAAAGGACGTGAATCATGGCAGCGTAGAACGACAGAACTAGTGCCAACAACAGCCTAAAATATATTCCTGGGTACTATAAGATAACAAAAAGTACTCAACGAAAACTTTGAAGAAAACATTGACTATATATGATGAAGAAAACCGGAGCAAACTGGCCTGAGTGCGAAGCGATGTAGTTCGAACGGAACGCCGTGGGCGAAATATGGTAGCTGTGATAATGTAACAGGTGAGTTTACGATAACGCATGAAGATTCGGTAGGCCATCGTTGTTTGGATCGGTAACAGGCTTATTAGAAGAAGTAGGTATAGATTCTAGTATCAGTTGCTTCGAATCATATCAGTCGCTCGTGCTCTGCTCTGCACATCAGCTGCTTATAGTTATTGTGGAAACCGTCAAGTAGTTAGGTCCTACAGTTGACATTTTGTTGCCATTTTCATTCCTACTGGGTCGCCAGTATTCTTTGCTTTCGTTCCTGCTGTATTCAGACTTATTTCTGTTGCGAACCTGCTATCGATTTTGGTCTAATGCTGTTATGAAATTTATGCTGTTAACTTAGACTTAACCCTAGGTTCCACAGCTTTGGACTGCACATCTTGTAGTTCGATGACACAAGGATCATTGCGAACGATATAGAGACGATAGTTTCTTGAAACGGAGCTTCATGGATGTAGTGCCTTGGCCCCGGTCGTGTACCAATGTATGGTCGGGAGAATAATCTTTAAGCTCAAATAAATCGTGAGCAATCACTGGGTGCTTATACTGACATTTCTGTTTCTTATTCTCTTAGTGCTACCTGCTGAACATTCTCATTGCGGGATTCGAGGTAGTATACGTACTCCACTTCAGGATTTGCGAAGTGGCTTTGCAGACTGCAAAGCGGCAATGGCCTCATACAGAGAGTTTAGTGTTACCCAGTGTAATTGGAATTCGGCGTAGTGCATTGGGTTTGGGTGAAATGGGATGCGTTTTAATATCATAAGCTCAGCGTAGACACCGAACGCCGTACCTTAGAAACGCCACTGAATTTGCTGGTTTGTCGACGCTCCCGTAATGGAATTGGATTCTGATTCAGGGGCATTAGTGCACTCAAGATTTTAGACACCCTGGTTGCATCCGGTGACTACCTGGTTTGAAACCCTAGATTTTCGTGATTTATGTGAATTTGGGAAGGGCATAATGGAGGCAAACGGTTCGGCGAGGATGAATTTTTGAAATCTAATTATTAAACTTATCGTTGCTCTTTATTTTGTATGTGTGGCGATTGCCGCGTATATTGTTTGGTCCCAAAAGATGGCGGGAAGAACTACATTAGGGCCTTCTCTACAGCGGACAAAATCACAAAAGCAATATACTACAGCGACTTCTGAGTTAACAAGATGCATGCCATGACCTTAAATACCGGATAGACTGAACAAGGAGTTGGTATTGGTGGAGACTGAGGAATTGTAATAAGGTTACGAACACGAGAATTGTGATGTCATTTGCGACGGCTACACACAACTGATGGAGTCAAGACGTGCAGCGCTTAGCACAACGGTTAATTATTAATTTTGTCGGCTATTTTGAAGTACACATTGTGTGGATAGTTTGAGACAAGCAAGCACAAAGTTGAACGTGACTCCGAACGCAAGTACCTTAGGTATTCCATCAAGCGGACTGCATCTGAAGCAGTTATAAATTTGAGTTTGCCCGCAGGACAACACTGCACTTCTAGGATGCGCTTCGACGTAATTTCACCTCGTCGTTTAGGAATTAAAGGCAGCTGAACCGGTGCCAATTAAACACCAGTTGTTACGCTAACGCTGCTCTAACCGGGCAGGCAGGGCCAAGTTAAGCACGTAAGTTTACGACAGCTTTTGATGGTCACTTTAAATACAGGTTAAGTGGATGGATTGCGACATGTAATCTCAAGTTTGACCAAGAGTGCGATTGAAGGTAACCCCGTTCTTCAATCAAATTTCAGTAGCTAAAGCACAGAAAACTTGGGTGCGGCCAGCCATAATAATCTGCTGTTCTATGAAGAGCTTTGATGTGAATACTGCTGACCAACTAGCGATATCCAGCATGAACCTCGGGATTATTTGGATGTTATTTGTCACAGAAACACTTGAGCGTCGGGCTACAACGGATGCGAATTTCCACTTTGCAAGTTTCCAACTATTTTAATGAGCCTCAACCTATACCTATAAATGACATACGTACCGTTTGTTGCGCAGCCGCGCGGATTGTAACGCACGACCGTGACATTTGCTTATTCGCATCACTGTGGTTAACGGAAGCACCGTCCTTGTGGCTCATAATCACGCGCTGCACCGTTGAGTTGTTAGACGCTTCTTTCCGTCGCACAGATACCCTCAGTACACCACTGGCTCCCGTTTACCGCTGACCAGTAGCACAGACCGCTGGGATTGTTTCGGCTCATTGTTTAGTAAAATTGAGGCTAACTCTACAAACCATGCACCAAGAAGAAGCTTGTACCAGGCTAATGTGATCCTCTATTAGCGCACAACAGAGGTCGTTGCGGAAGGTAACCGCCACACTTCCAACATTGCTGGGTCGGTCGTGCCGAACAAAAGATATGCCTGTCAGTGCGACTGACATGTCACTTATGTCAGGGCGTAACCCTGCCTCCGTTATAACAATAACGTCGCAGGCTTTTGATAGCCGACGCAGGCGGATTTTAAACAGATACTCAGGAAGCATTGATATTTGGTGTACATACAGGTAAGGATCTCGGTTGTGACCAGCAGTTGACTAGGAGCATATGCATGATTTGGATTTGTATAAACCGATGCGCGACCAGCAAGTAATCGTTTTTGGGTGAATTGACAAATATCGAAAGGAATGCAAATCTGTTGTGTCTCACCAACACGTGCAATGTGTCCATCTGAATTCCGTCTGAAGCCTTCTCGTTAGCTATTTGTCTTAAAGCATAGGTTGTTGAAGTGTTGTTTTGGTTATATTGAGTTGCAAGTGGTGTCTTTTTTACGAGAACAGCAAGTAACTGTTGTCTTTAATAGTAGGTATGATGGAAGTTTGCTGCGTAGTAACTGCCATCTAAGGATCAGCTTCACCGCCATTTGTTGTGACTGCACCGTTAGTTTAAGCATCCTCGGGCGACGGCATCTGTAGTGTGACGACACGGGTAACCGTCAAATCGACTGATCACTAAACACAATGTGCACTGGAGGTGGCATTTGGCCATAGATTTAGCCTATCCAATCTGGTTCTACTACTTAGTCCGACACAACCCTAGTAAATTGGTTGCGGTACACGGCTTTGAAGAAATTTTGTGGGGCTGCGTAATCAAATAGGTCGTTAGAACCAACCTAAATATTCCAATCGACGAGAGACATTTATCAATCAGTTACAGGAAAAAATGTTAACTCCCTGGATATTAAAATTACTGGGGTGACTGGCTGTTTAAATTTGACAGCAAACAATTCAAACCATTAACGATGAGTCTAGGTGATTAAGGATATTATAAACACGTTGCTTATACGCGATTGCATTAACTGGCATACTACGGGTATGCGCTCGAAGGAAACAACTGCCAAACGGTGCTCATATACCAGTATGCTGCGATGTGTATCCCAGCACCCAATAAACTAGAGAAAATATAGGTGGGGCGTTAATATATATATATAATATATATATATATATAAATATATAAACAGTTTATCCTTCGACGGTGCGTGGCAAAGTCCAATTGCGTGGCTTGCTAAGTACGTACAATGTGATGGCATAGCATAATTATCTGTGCAACTATTTCACAACGGAACATAGATAGGTAATAGAATTGAATAGCACTTTGGAAGTATCAGAGTGATTAGGACACTTGGAAGAATAACATAGCAACTTAAGCCAAACGTTCAGGTAAAGTAACACAACGATTAATGGAACCGTCCTCATGTGACTTACGTCCATGCGGAGGTAATTCCCTCCAAGCATTTACCACGCACTACCATGCTCCAACAGGCGGTGGGCCGGTGTGGCAATACAGCATGTGCTCCATCACCTTTTGCACAAACTGGTAAAGGGCTGGTTAATGCATGCATTATAGGCACTGCAGCCTCAACCCGGACAAACGTGCGGCCTATGTAGTATGATATCCACAGGTATAAGTAGTTAGTTTGGTATATTATTCCGTCATATTGTAGCTGCCAAGATAATGTAAAATGTAAAGTATAAAAGAGAAAAAGCATAATATAATTAACTCCTTGCAGATTGGCAAACAAAGTAAGAGCATGTAAGTTGAATGACGACGACGCTGCAGTAGTTCACTCAAAACATAAGCGTTGTGTTTCGGCCAGTGTTTCGCAAGGAAGAAAGAGAAATAACGGAAAGCAAACTGCAATTAATATTGTCGCAGCAGTTTTGTATGCTATAATCAAAAAGGTAAGAATTAAAGCCAAAATAGATGGAAGAATAGTAGTTCATTAATTTCAGCCAATCCATCGCAAAGGAATAACAGTTATCGATCGCGCAGCGGGGATAGGAAAAGTGTTAAATTGTGCAGATGTGTTTCGGAAGTTAACATAGAGCAGGGTTTTAGATAAATTGGAAATTAACTGCAGAGATAGACCAAGCATTCTTAGCAAACCGCTGCCGGAGCCATTTGGTTAAACTGCCCTCGTATTTCCTCCATTATTCCAAGTTTGTTCATTTGCAAAACATACATCTGGTTCGGTTTTGCCGCTGCCAGTAATATCTTAGTCATTTTGTGAATACGCGCTAGCTATTTGCACATCGTGTACAAAAACGTCGCTTATTCCATACCAGGTTAATCCTTATAACATAAAATTCCTTTCTGATTGTGGTCTTGAATAGTACATTCGGTGTAGCCTATTTCATAGCCGTTTCACATCACCAGGCTCGTACATCTATTTACATTATGCAGGTTTTGAGACAAAAGTTTATGGAGCAGTCCAAGATATGTACCTAATCTACGCCGCCATATTGCCTCAAGATTATATTCCATACAAATATATTTATAAGGAACAAGTGTGAAGAATATGAATTAAGCGTTTGCCGAAGGCGCGTAAGACATGTTATATGGCCCTCAGGTCACGTTACGTTAGTTGCTAATTCTAAGGCTACAGAATTTGCTAGGAGATTGTTGGTCTCAAACTTAGTAACTCGCTAAGGTTTTCAAATACTTGAACGGCCTATTGGAAACCTAGTCCGCTTTTGCGATGGGGCTTAAGGAGCTGGAATATATTAATTACAAAACTAGGACAATATCGCAAACCGGAATGCAATCGCCATGAATCATAAATAATGTTGCCAAATTATGGCATGCACAAGTCATGATATTGCGTGTTGGTTTGGAGACGTACATCTGCCACTTTTCAGACCAGACCCATTTGGCTTGTTGGTCACATATATTATTTCCTGCTTTAGTTATGTTTTGTGATAAATGAAAGGAATACATAAATTTCAAAGACCTAGCAAGCATTGTTGATCTTCCGAAGCGTACGACACTTATAATACAGGTTTTGTTCAATAAGGAACAAAAGAGGACCTAAAAGGCTGGGTTGAAGGATGTCATTAGAAAAGGGTGGAGCTGTGTAGATATAACCCCATGTAGGGGGACGAACTGGGTTTTCCGCTCTTACAGAAATTACGCCAAGGTAGCATCACAATAGAGATGCAATATCTACCTAGTTTCAATAATAACCATCTGTGTGGGGATACACTGATCGCTTGCAGCAGGTTAAGATATTAGGCAATGCTTTGAAGACCAGAATAAACCGCCACGGTAGGATTGCTGAGGAAATTAGTTTGGAAAGTTATTTCGGAAAGAGATTTTAAAGGCCATGCTACGACGATAATGGAAGACTGTGAGAGAAGCGTAAAGAACCGAACTCTTTATCCTTCTCTTCATCACACTTGATAGGATTGTGGCTATATTGAGAAAATTAAGACTGTATTTTTAAGCCTTTAATTATATCGCGGTATGAAAATGCATCCCTACCATCTCTCGACTGTAAGGACGAAAAGTATTCAGTAACGGTAGTGGTATGTCATCAACAACACAGTTGATCACTGCTGCACAAGTACTATCGAGACCGACGGCGTTATCTAGCCAATGCAGTTTTTCAAAATTTTTGTAAATCTGATGTGGAAGTCAACACAAGCAATAGTTTCGGTAGTGACAGATGGGACTAGATGTACGAGCGTAGCCTTTGCTTTACCTTAACATTCAGCATATTACTAATTAGGGCGTACGGTTATAGCAGTATGCGTGTTAACATAGTTGTTTAAGAAGATAAATGGTTAGGTTAATGAGTACGTCGCACTTTATATTCCTTAAAATTGTCTTAATTCAGGAGCTTACTTTTCTGTGGAAAATGCTTTCCTATTCTTGCTCAACATGTGTAGCTTTCCCAGCAACGGTTTTAAGTACAAACCAGTAAAGCAGCGAAAGCACGCAGAGAAATCAGGTTTTTATGGCTTAAGCTAGGGTGGCATCTGTTTCCATTATTTTCAGCATTACTCGAGCTAATCGAAGCAGGGCAGATGCATTCTGGAGATAATGGAAAAGAATAAAAGTTCTTAATATTGGGACTGGAGGATAATGAAAGATGGGTTCTAGTTTGCACTTTGAAGGATGAAAGAATATATTTTCCAGTAAGCCAGTGGGGTGTGGACTTTTATTTGCAACTGACTAATTTGTGTTCGCATCCTTGAAGGTCACGTACTTCAACAGTAAATTAAAGATGGGGTTTAGAATAAAACCTATATCCAGCATACGTTTACCCGTTGTAACTGAACGAATAGGTCGTATCCGTCCTTCGGTCAAAAGAAAGGTTATAAAGTTTGCGTGATTCCGCTTGGTACTAATGTATACTAACACATGTCAGAGAGTTAATGCCTCCCCGATAAAATAGTTTGCTGAGTAAGTCCCAAATGTAGCCAAAGTGACTTACTAATTAAACCGTCTAGTATTTACTGGTAAAAGATGGAAGCTATGCGCACACTACAATGGATCGATTTTTGCCGAAATACAGGATTGGCAGTAGAGAATAAAAGTGAAACACCTTAGCCTGTGTCCTTAGAAAAAAGCAGGATTTGTGCGTGGTAAATATTGCAAACTCCAACTCTATTTGTTTTTTGTCACCCCTTATCTGTTTATATCCGTCAATTCCAATCATCTGATTTGACAAACATTTGCTGCACCAAGTTTTATTAAGCAAAACAACGTAAAGGTTATTTAGATACACAAACGTATGGAGTAAGTCAGCCATGATTAAATGGGAAAGTATATTAACTAACACAACTCAGTAAACAGTTTGACTCAGATTTGCACCACAATACACATTGGAAAATGAGTCTAAGTTAGCTGCGGTGCTATCCGCATTGACGTCTACACAGTGTGATTTACAGCACCCGTTGCTAGTGAAGGGTGAGGCGGCGTAGATAGACTAATTTCAAATAGTGGAGGAATATGGCAGACGCTAACATGTGCTAGTGCCGTAGCAATGTAAAGCCAATCAGATGTTACAAGGTGTGTGGCAAGTATAAAAGAAGGACAAGAAAGAGTACTATTTATTCTCTTACCGGAAGTTAGGTGCACATTGACTAGTGAGTCGGTAAGCGTACACTGATAGGTTCAGTTGTTTATGTTTTTTAGGTAGTGTAAATTTTGCTGTCATCATTAGTCATGGTTAGGTTCTTAGGTATCATTTCCATCCCATTAGGACTCATTGGAAAAGCACTTCGAGCATGACTGCTGTTAACACTAGTGCATAGCAAGTCTTTAGAAATCTTGCTTCCTGCTAGGGTTACATATTTTGCTGCGTTATTCATACTGAAGTCTCTTCCAGGTGAAGCAGTCGGAAAGGGTGTTTTCACTGGTTAGGATCGATCAGACTCTTTCAGCTAACTACATGAATATGCATTAGGGGGACGAATATAGTCCGTAGCGCTACAGCAGTATTGACTCTGTATCTGAGAACAACGAAATATAAGCTGAATAGGTAGTATTTTTGAAATATCCTCCAAGACACATGGAGAGTCAGTGATGTCCGCAGAATTATCTAGCTCGACGGTTGTACCTAACAGACCAACGCCATCTACGCCGGATGCCATCTTTTCCATGGTTTTTAATGAGGGGTAAGTGGAAGCGTGTTACGCACCACGATGAGTTGTTCGTAGACATTTTGCGGATAGTCTGGTCTTCAGTCGTGTTCGCCGTGGCTAACCTCGAAATATATTTCACATTTTCCTGGTTTGCAGTTTGCATGTTAACATAACTTCCGCCACGGAATCGGAAAAGCGTTGGGCAGGTACAATGTAACCATGGTTCCTTATTCTCTTCCGGTTCATATTGCTTGTCTTTATGCTGTAGATTTCTGCGACTGCATTCATGATTGTTGGAAGCTTCATGGCATTAGATATGCTTAGGGAAATATCATCGTTGGCACGATTATACAACTCAGTTACCTCTGACGCTACATTGCATAAATTGGCCATTACTTCCTGCATACGCCTCTGCTCCAATTTAGATGGTCGATGCAGTTGTCAGGCTGTCCTCGAGGGGATCTAGCCGCATATGCTTAAATTGTTGTTCCTTAAAATGCTCTTCTAATAATCTGTTGCTGTTTGTTATTGAGGACAAAAGGTCAGCAATGTGCGATGAACACGTAATTGCGACACGTTAGTGGACATTTGGAGCTAAAGGGTTGTTGTGCCGTAGACTATTAGTCGCGTTATCTTTAGGTACCCGACGCTCCATGACAGATAAATTTGCAGAAGATACATTATTTGTCTTTACAGTACTAGTGGATTGACTTGCACGGTGATTTACAAAAGTTCCAGTTAGTCCTTGTCTCTTCCTTGTAATAAAGTCTCCTTTCCTCTTTTTGACAGAGATAAGGAGCAAGTTTAGCGGTTTTGAGTAGGTTGTCATGGCTTGCAAAGCTATATAATGTGCAGGACACTTGGACTAGGTTACCACTGACCAACGCTTTAGGTACAATGATCAATCTGAAGCAACCGGGATTTAAGTACGTCTAATTATCCAATTTCACCCAAGGTCCTTCAGTAGCCAAACAAATTGTGTACAGCTCGGTGCTGGGGTAAACCGTGTCGATCCCCATCACGTTTCACAGATAATTCCAGAAGGTGAGCACCTACAATTCCGGCCAGAAAATGGGAGTTGCGTACGTTTGATGGAATGCGTTTCTCACTTGCAAGTGGTTTTTACTGGTCAGTGAAAACGGTGAAGGTAGCTCTAATGGACTCTACCCCATTATATAATTACAGATAGGGTTAGATTGGGTCAATTAATTTAGAGGTTGCCATATGTTTTCCGAGAGTTTTAAGAACCATGGCGCAGGTAGGAATGGGCGTGGTTGCGCCGATACACAGCAAAACGTGATTACAAAAAGTAGAATTTGATCCGGTAGGAGTAACCCAAGGACGTTCTTTCACTCGCAATGCGTGAACAAACCTGACTGAACTAGAATAAATTGGTAGATTTGCCATAGTATTTGAACAGAAAAGCTGAAAATTGTAGACAAAGAAAGTTTTCGAATAAGCAAGGTTAATCACTGTGCCATATCCGTTTTAACATGACTATCCCCGTGGCCACGAAATATACTGGGCTACGAGATTTTCTAATTATATCCGAATGGGTGTGGGTTTATAATTGTCACCTGAGACTTAGTAGAAGATTGATGTAGAGAACACTTACACGCTCCGAAGGATTTTGCCACACTAAGGTTTTGACGGAATTTCCTAACTTTCCGAAATAATCTTATTACTTATTCACATCCAGAAGCAAGTCTGAAAATTCTAGGTTCCGTTTCGACGTAGACGAAAGCGAGAAGCCTAGCCCGCTAATAACTTGATGTCGTTGTATGGATCAGGAATATCAATTTGCTTCAGATTTTACAGAAGTTGACGGAAACCGGTTTATTTTGCGATGAAGCAAAATTATTCCTTGGTATTGCTAGGGATTACCATAAAATAAATTTTACCTCTAATAATTTAACCACTTTGCCTGATATTGCTACTTAAAAATACCTCAAGCATTGTGGACAGCACGTTCGCTGGCATTTTGCAAAATAATACGAAAACTAGATATTTTTGACATATGCACAACACCTGCACATTCTTATTTACGCGCCACTAAGTGTTTCAGTATGTATAGAAAAAGACTTTAATAGTTCCAAACGTTCGCTTCACCTATGCAGTATCACTGCAGAAAGATTGTTGGCCTATTACCGCTGCTCTTCCCTTGGTTCTGCAGCTCAATAATCATCCCGATTCAGTCATATCCTTTTAACAATAAAGGCATCCAAATGAGTGATCATGTTGTGCCTTAGGAAAAATTCAGTTACTTCGATTAATTTTAAACAATTCTTGGTTTTTTGATGCCAAATGCTAAAAAGTACGATTTGCGAGCCATAACCTTTACTCCACCACATATGACTGCATGTATCTCATATTAAGCCAGGATATTGTATTTCTACTATTCGTTAACCCACGTTAACTATTGGCTTACGGTTCGGCTCTGAAGAAATGTGGGGTGCTTCTACACATACCGAGCCTACAAACAGATGCTTGTACCTGACGTAAAGCCGACCGCATGACCACACTTCCTGCGTAAAACGCACATTCCCCAATAAGTTCAAATTCAACACTAACCCAACGTTCACGATTTCGTCAAAATCGACCGCATTAGGATACCTTGCATAAAGGGAACCACATAGGTGTTTAGTTTCACTTGGCCGTAAGCCATGACACTTGTAGCTGATTTAAGTCCAACATGCGTAGCTTTCCAAACTGAGAGGCTGTTGCTTGTCCCCAAAATATAGCTTTCCCGATGGCAGTCAATGGTCATATGCCATGGTTCGAATCTTTGTAAACCAAACCACATGATCACTCACCCGACAACAAAAGTAATTCTACCAGTCAGATTAGTTATCAGAACATGTTGACTTACCAAATATAGAAATACTCCTGAAATACTGCGCAGAATGCACAGATTTTTAGCTTTGAACGGATAGAAAGTCATTTACACTAAACGGAGAAACCTCCTAAATCTAACAAATAATACTCAAACGCAAACGTTTCATTCACCTGCCATAGTTAAGCGTGTTTACTTTGATGCCCTTCAATGCGTCGGCTAACTAGTCATATTGGGTTATTGTTTGACCCAAACGTCAAGATGATTATTAGATTAATTCTCAGTTTGATCATCCTCAAGCGTGCCGTTTGGCAGTATGGAATATTGATATTTTGCCAGCCGCTTTCATTCAATAATCTCTCTTTCAATTAATAAACTGTTTATAACTATAGGCTCTTATTACCATGTTCAGCTATAATGTAAAAATAAAATACTTGTATGGCAAATCCATGATTCCCACGAGCTTCCTTATAAAAAGACTCTTTGCGCGCATACTTACTTGCTTGACAACGTGTGGCATCTTACCAACAATCTGAGTCATCTAATGAAAACTAACAAATAATTGACTCACACCATTTACTCTACTTTGGCCAATCGCATACCACCTTCCGTGATCAAGTATACATCGATGTTCTCTGACTTACCCTAAAGAAGCTCAATCCCAATGGCTTAAATATTAATGTAGTCATTTGAATGTAGTAGGCTGTGTTCACTAGTATTAGGCCTTATTTATTAGAAATTCGTTAGCTAACCTGGTAAAGACTAGCGTTTACTAATCCAGCAAAACCTGTTATTTAGGGACCAATTGTAATTTAAAAATCTCATTTCATGATTGCGTGATAATGGTTTGAAACAGAGGAGTTTAAAAGGTAGTATGGGGTTGGAAGCAAACTCGCTCGTAGCGAGTTGAAGTAATTTTTCCAAATTGATGTTATCACGAGGTGCAACCTACCCTGAACATTACTAAACTATATTCGCTAATGTATTATGCAAATGCTAAACCTTCCATACCATATGGTGGTCGATTAATTTAAAGGTTGCATTAGAGTACGTAATTCATAGTGTGGTTAATTCATTGGCCCCCTTATTCTTAAACCAGTGAATATATCTACCCTTTTAAATCAATACATCTTCTCAGAGAACTCCGTGCCTTACGAGCGAAGTCTACGCTTTAGGTATTAGAATGTTCACTCTGGAATTAAATATGGAAATTGCACAACTTCGTGGCAGTTTCGTTAACTTGTTCCAAGGTAAAACATACTGTTGAGCTACGAAAGGGTGCCTATCACATTAGAGAACATATGTTAAAATATGCAAAGGTTTTAAAAAGACAGTGCAAATAGTATGTTGAGTTAAGCTTAATTGGGTAAATTATATTTTATGCAATTAATACAATAATACTGATGATGTTAAACGTTCGATCAGTTGGAAAGCTACTATTAGGTCTTGTAATAATATAAAGGCATTCTGAGTGTTAGTATGACATTTGAATACTGGAAGACGAGTCCTGAATTTTGCCTCTGGCGTGCAGTGTAAATGCACAACACAAGTGTTCTCATGTAAGTGGTTTGACGGGTATTAAAATAGGGAGAAAAATTAGGACGTACGGACTTAACATCCATTGAAAAAGCATCAAAGAAGGAAGAGCTGCTAAGTAGAGGATGTCGGAATTATGCATAGTGCCTCACGAGGTAAGATATTGAACGGAATGACAGGCTGCTCGCAATTTGTGAACAATAAAGCTATCTAATTCCAAAGTTAATGGTAGCCTGGATGATTCAAGTTAAATACACGACTTTATGGTGTAAAAATTCCTAGCAATGCTTCTAAGGGGAAGCAGCAGCTACCTTACGTAAAGCGTTACAACCTTGTGATAGTTTATCGAACCGAAAGGAAAAGTTTAAACGCAAAACCTTTGTTTTCGATTTGCAAACCTTGTATAATTTTTGGTTTAACCGAGACAAGAATTATTCAAATGCCTGAGTAAGTCTATTAGTGAACGGTGATATCTAATGACAAAAAGGCTGTGAATTATCCAGTTTGGAACGTTACGCCGTGCAAGCTCATTGTTGACACCGTTAGTGTTGAGTAAAATATGAATGAATGGAGCGATCAGCACAATTTTCATAGTGTTAAGCTGCTTCCGATCACCTTGTGGACAAGACTATTAAAAATATCTGCTCTCATGCCTGCAGCTATAAATTAACTTTGGGCAAATGTTAGTTACCACTTTTATGATATTGTCGTGTATTAGATGCTAAGCAAAACTTTATGCTAACTACCAAAGTATTTGCATCCTAACATTGACGGAATTAGACTTCCTTCACCAATATTCTACCAACAATCACCCATTGGTAGATGGAACAGTTTCCTTTAATGTATGTAAATAATACTGAAGTGGAACTTGTGTTGCTCTGTTATAAGAGGAATATCATCTATCCACTAGTGAGCCGACTAACTGAAGATCGCGATATGATATCCCACGTATCTGCTCTGCTTATAACCCATGATCGGCTAAGGTAGTGACAGTCACAATGCTTACCTAAATAAGGAATTCGGCATCTGTTACAATAGAACAATGGATTTATACCGGTAAACATATTGGAGCGTAGTTGTTCCCGCAGCATGACCATGTTGACGATGCATAGTTTATGAAAATTGTAAACCACTTTAGGTACGCACCAGCAGACTCACCCCGGTAGTCGTATTGTGCCGTATAGAAGCACTGTAAGTCAAGACATGTTCGTTTACGCCCACGGGAGCGTGTGTGGGCTGAAGAGCGCAATGTTTGCTTCCTCCTGTTGCCACTAAGTGTACAGAATGTAAATCTGGTAATGCAGGTAGTTTATTGCACGCAAGAGTCCATTCTTTATAAACGGTAGGAAGAATGACAAAGAATAAAGTGAAAATCGCGTCCCAAGGGTGACAAGTTTGAAGCGAAAAATACTTTCGGCGTTATCCCAGCCGAATATATTGCCTAGTCGGTTTTAGCCGGTGACCCCTCAAGTTTGCGTTGCGGCCAAATGTTATGAGGTCGTGGCAAGTGTGACCAAGGCATTTCTAGACTTGGTACATCAGACGGAGGTTGCCCCATAGACGGCGATAACTTTCGCTGTACACTCCTAAACACTTTAGTCTCAGAATGTAGGGTAGAACAAGGAGTCCCTCCAAATTTTGGGTGTTGTTGGCTATGCGGTATTACGTGCAGTTAGCTGGCGCTTTAACCACGGTTACCCCGCCTGCATATCGTACGCTGGTGGTGCCAAAGTTACAGATTATGCCTGTTGGCAAAGACGGGAAACGCAATCCATCCAAACTCTCTCTGCAAGAGCATTGCGTTGGTTAGCGATTTTGGAAACCTTCAAGGAATTTGCTGAACAAATGAAGTTCACTTGCACCACAACACAAGGTCACGCTTCCGTGAGGTGGTTTGCAGAAAGTGGTGTCAACGCGCACATGCAACCACTAACTTGCAATCCGCCACTTAAACCGAAAGTGGAGTATTTTGGGAACTCCAACTCAAGGCTTATGTCTCCTTGCCACACATTTTTATCTTCCTGAGAACACGTTTGTGGCCGTTGACGGAAACCAGAAACATGCGTGGCCCTAACACTGCTCCGTGTGTGACTAATCACTCTAACCCTAAAGTATCAGAAACTCAAGCCCTACCGAAACCTGAATCCGGTGCTGAAAGACAAGGTTTCCAATACATCCAAGGACTCCAGCTCAAGGTAACCAATTGAAAATGCGTATGCATACGCCATCAGTTTATCTAATAACATTGACTTGGGGGCCAGCATTTACAAACGTGCTTCCCAAGATTATGCACTTATGATGATCGTGTAACACAATCTTGGTTGCTCGAGACAGGCTGGAAAGTCATCAAGAACACTCCGTCAAGAGCTTGGACCCATACGGAGGGCTTTAGAAAATATTGAGCTATCAAGATTCTGCAATTGCTGAATTTCTGCTTGTGTCCTTACTTGCAATAGGCGAGCCAGACCTGGCGTCAGTGGGGTAAGCACGACTTCGAGGAACTTGAAGCTGAACAACTTAAAGCAACTAGGCTTGTTAGAGGATGGTTTCCTCTCGCCTACCAACGCAGACTGCAGTCCTTGACTTTGTGAAGTCGTAGACATCAATATCTATAACTTGTGATAATCCAGGCTTAGCTTATACTGACATACCCAACTCACCCATGTCGCATTCCGTAGCTGGTAAGCCTAAATAACAATCTGCGTTGCCATTACATCAAACTGGCTTGATTGGCGACGAAACGATTTTGCAATCCGCGTGTTCTGTGCTTGGAATGGCGTTCCGTCTGACGTCATCCTGTTGCCTACATTGACGCTAGTTAATAAACGCCTTGATAATTTGCTTTTCAGGTTGCATTTTTTGTTGTAGTCTGTTTCACTCGGAGGACGAAAAATCGCAAAGCAAACCATGTGCCCAAAGGCCCTCTCCGCAAAGTGACGATGAGGATAAAAGCAGAAATGTCGAGGTGAGTAACCTGGAGAAAACTACGTTGGATTGACATAACACATCTGGCAAAGGAAGCAACACACGAGTCGCGCTGTCGCTTCCCTTTTTCTTTTGTACACAATGAACTATAACAGCTCTCTATATTAGTTTGCTTGTGCACCTCCCATTCCCACATCAAACTATCGTTACGCAGCAGTGCATTTAAATCAGTGGATGCTTTTACTCCTACCATCCTACGGGATCTATCAAGCACATGCAGTTTTACCCGTGATGAAACAAGGTTCACTGTTCATTGGATCCTCAATTCCGTAAGTACGCAGTTTTGGATTATTTGTTCGGCTATGCTAGCGGTCAAAGTCTTTAGAAACATCCAGTTGGTGACGTCGACGCTGGACCACGTTCGGCTATTTAGGACCAGCTGCCATGCAAACTCAGAATACTTGATGTCTATGACAGATGCCGACAGAATCCGTGTTGTTATTGTCTTTTGAAGATAGGCTATTCGAAGTATCACCCCAGTGCCTCAGCTAGGATCGGCTACAACACGGATGACAGCACCAAAAGAAGAAACACTGAACGATTGTTAACGGGCTTCGAAAGGCACCATCATTAAAGATTGCAGTGATGAACCAAGCTTCCACATGTTGTAGACCCGCTGTTCATCCATGTATATTCGGATAAATTATGCTTACTGATATATCCATCCTCGTAGCCGCCACCTGAGGTGCTTTTAAGGATTGTTGCCCACACCGGGATACTATGGGTATGCCACGGTATCAGCTGCCCCAAGGAGGTCCAGGAACTAAAAGTGAAGTGTGTGAATATTGGCGTCTGGGAGAATGGGACAGGTTGGTGTAAAACGCTGATGGCGCGTCAACAAATTGGTGTTTAATGCAGCCGTCGAAATTTAACTGCATCGTCGGCAGTTTGAGCTTCACAAAATACTGTGGTACTTGGTGATACACGAGGCTTCGCATAACAAACACTGTTCACGTATCTGTACCGAAGCAAATTGTCAGCAAAATCCATTCTGCTAGGCGCTGCTGGTGTATTAATTTGTCCTCAGCCACATGGGTAATACAGTGGTTACGAAACACTGTACAATAGATCCAGCTGTCAGGATAGGGATTCATCCCATATACAGGCCATACTGCGTCCCTTTTACCCCTTGGGTGTTCGGGTTCTTCTCCTAATGGTTGAGATTGTTCTTGCAGAACAATGGGTTTAGTTATAGATGCTGATGTCATCGCTTTACTTTACTCGGCTTTGGTAGTCGTCCATGCACTGTTAATAAAGAAATTGTCGGAAAAGGCTTAAGCGGCATCCCCAGCAATTTCTGTGAGTGTGTCGAATTGTGTGCTTTTGCGAATCCGGACGCTAGGTATTCATGCACTTGCCGTATAACACTGTTAATGTTAAAATATTGTTCCGTCAACATTTCATCGCGGAGAAAACTCCATCTTTCTTCCCACGAGTATGCGTTCCTCGTCCGTGAGCATTACATCAGGCATAGAAGGCATATTTTCTTTTCTGAATTTGGTGATCAAATTGATATGGATAAAGAGCGGTATGTTCACAATGAGCTATTTTAGGACTACCTTTGCATTCTCCGTTGGCAGAAGCTGGTGTTTAGAACTTAAAAATTGCAGTCGCCGTTGAAGTGAGAACGGCTGTATAGTCTTTGAGTTAATGTTTTCTAGAATAAGGTTAGTCGCAAGTCCATCTATTTAGTGGAGGTTGGTGGTGAGGTACTGTCAATAGTGAAGCGTCCGTGCGACTTAGTCGCAGGATGCACAAGATCGAGTCCTTGAGCAGCGATTTCTGATCGCCCACCGGTGCGCACTGCAGGTCAGTACAGTGGTATAAACTTACCCCATCGCCATTACATGAGCAACCGCTACGAATAAGGTACATGCCCCGTTCCGCGAGTTTGCCGTCTGTAGTTTCCGGATGCAGCCGTCAGTAACGAATAGGTGGTCACAATCGTGTGCTGCTTGACGTAGCTGCAGTACGGAAGCTTGCACAACAGATCTTGTGCATTGCTGTGCATGCAGGTATGCTTCTCTCATTTTAGTAATAATTCGTGGAATATGCGTTTTGGGTAGGGTGTTTTGCCGGCAAGTGAAATGTCGAACGCTTACCGTTCGCTAGGTAGGGCGCTGGAGAACGCATCTGTATCACGTCCAGGTATGCCGCCATTACCAATATGCTTCTCTCCTTATTTGTAACGTGGCTAACTTGCCATTTCCGGTAGCAAGCTAATTGACGTTATTTAAACTGTTGCCTGGAGGTGATGCGACTAAGTGGCTGATTTCTTATGTTTCCTCAAGGAAACTTGACTTGCTCCGTAGCCCTGAAGGCTGGCTGCCAAGGCCGGCATACCAGCTCTACAACATCCTTTTAGACCTCTATCTGGATAAGTGCAGTGATTACAAGTTTTGGGTCATTTAGGTTGTAGCTTGGCGACCTGGATGGCATCGAGAAGAATTGCGTTGTGACGTTTTCAGTGATAAGGTCTCGCAAAAGTAGCGTTGCTGCTCCTGGTCGTATGCTGTCGCTTTGAGGTCACCATGTGCCCTAACCTCTTGAAAATCGTGTAAAAATTGAGCCTAGTAATAGATTTTTTTTGGTTTCTTTCAATTCAGTCTTAGTCTTATTGCGCTTCTTCCTCGGAATATTCCATAAGATGCATATGAAACATAACACATTCCGCAGGCGCATATTCAAAGCCTGGTGACCAGCGCACCTGAGGCGACTACTGAACCTTTAGCAAGTTGGATGACCTAGACAGATTATACGTACACGCATGCAAAACCTCAATGATACCTTAACGGTAAAGCTTTGTCTGTTAAGACTAAAGTGGCCGTAAGTCCCCGCTTAAGCGTCATGGTAGTCAGGCTTTTTTAATAAGGTTAGGAATATCTCGCGTTTTGCATTTAGAACGTAGGCGATATGGTCCACCAGTGGCGGTTTAAGCACACAAAGGCAAAATTAAGTAGATTGTTATGAGTTAAGTAAAATATTCACCAGCTTACGTGCGTAAGCGGCACTATTTTTATAGCAACATAAGCACGGGAAAGCTAAACGATGATGAACATTTTCTTGTCGTTATCGAAGGAGGTCAGCATCTATGACAATTTTGTGTTAAAATAATGTAGAAACAATAAATAACTTTATATACCTACAGACAAACTGTAAACGGGTTCGTAATCGGGTGCCATAATTTGTGCAGTGGTTTAGAAGAAGTAAATAAACAAATGTAAAACAAATTTAGGTAATGGGATTGCGAATCAGGTATTTTCTCTCCAGTCTTGGCTCCAACCAAATTATGTAACGTTTTACAGGTATTTATATCCCAACTTCCTAGTTTGTTAGGCACAGCATCAGATAACAATAGAACGAGGCACCTAAGATACACAGACACAAGAATTGGCTCTTTGGGTAATGGTATAAAGTAAGCAAGCTTTTTTAAGCAACCGGATGCTCATTTGTTAAGTATACCAAATTATGTCATCTTTTCTAGAGCTTGGGTTGAGCCAAACAGTTTCTACACCTTTAATATGGTGCGGAACCTGTGTAAGCAATTATAAAATATGAGAAAGTTTGCACTCAGGCGCATCTTTATGGTTAGTTAGTTCCATAGATTAGCATCTCAGTATGAAGCCATTCGACTGGGTTAGATGACATGCGTGCTTTTAGGGCAGCAAGCAGCTGATATTTTGTATGGGGTAAACTGCATTCTTGCGTAGCTCAAGTTGTTTTGTCTGCCTAAATTATCTGGTAATAATGTTGTGCAAGCAAAGGAGGTGGTTTTTAAGCGCCTCAGTCAAAGCTTATCCATTTTGTTTTGTCGACAGTGATCATAATAACTTAGGTTTGAGCAACGCACCAGTAGCAGCCTGGTAAATGATCTTGGACTTTTTCCAGAGCTATACTATCTTTCTTTTACTGTTATCTGCTCGGGATATTAAAATATTCCAGAGCAAGTCCTACTACAGTAAAGCCTCCAAACTTTACACGTTATATATATTGACCCCCTCTAAGTGGATCCCATTTTCATAGCTTGGATAGTCACTGAATAAACTCCCTAGAGACAGAACTCCGTCCGCTGACCAGCTACGTAAGTTGTATGTTGATTAAATGGGCTATGGTAATAAGCAATAAATTAATTTCCGTAAATTGCCAGTTGAATAGATTACCATACAATGGTTCTTGAATGGCTAGTTGGTTCCGCGAACCCAGCGTGCAGCGGTTCCGCTCCGCGGGGCCTCCTGACACAAAATTAGTGAACTTTACGTTTGGGGCTACAGCTTGTTCACTGTGTGCATGTGTATGCATGGGTTCATCTCGGCCGCCAACATTTATGCGCACGAATACTCCCCAGAGCAATGTGGGTAACCACAGACCCGCACCCAATGAATGACTCATAATGTTTTGTGTTCCACCGCCCTTATCCGTCCACCTACACAGACAAGCTAACATCCGTCACTAAGGTCATATGTCAGCTCATTGTACAGGCCGCTATCAGGCGGTTAATTGACACTAACACACTGGTAACCACCAGGTCTAAACCTCAGGTCATTAGCACCTTAAATTATGGCGAAACTTCCGTTTACGCCCAACTTAGTTTTCCAGCGTTAATCCAGCTGCATTTGATGTAAGCTGGAGGGTGAAACCAATTCAGGTCAGTCATTGCGTGTAAGTACCGTTACGTAAATTGAAGCATCTACCTTAGGTCTACTCTGGGCTTTGAACAAATTATGATCGGTTATTGCAACTAATTCAACATTATGGCCTAAAGAAAAGACCTCAGGGCGCTGACCATGAAGTAAAAGATTAAACCGCTGCATTTGCTGGAAAGCATTAACCAAGGAAAGACGGCAGAGTAATTTGGTTTTAGCAGGGAAACAGCAAGTTTACAAGATAAACACGAATGCTTGAAGATAGGAAATAGAAAAGGAAGACTAACAGCGCAAAAAGACAAAAAGTTTTACACGATAAAGTAAAAGTTGCTAGGTGGCGCTTGTTCAAAAAACGTGGGCAGCTAACGGTCCAAATTCGAGGCCGATGATTCAAGAAGTTGCTAAGGTTTTGCACAAAATTTTGCGGTAGCTAGTTTCACGGCATTCAATGGTTGGCTATGTAAATTTAAACACCGACAAGGTATTGGCAAAAGGAGCTTGTGGGATTAACGCAATATATTACCTGAAGAGTTTGTACTTCATCGAAAAAATTTCTAACTTCTGCAATGGCTGCAAAAATGACTGTACTTGCAATGATGAGGTGCACGGTCGCACACAATGTGATGGTTAACAGAAGCCATGCCAAAAAGCGTTACAAATGTAATAGTGGAAGACAACATAAAGTACCATTCACATTTCATTCTGCGCTAGATCATGTGTATAAAATCTAAAGCCCTTAGTATTTGTTAAATCAGCTCGAGTGAGTTGGTACAGGCACCTAAATCCTGAAAGTATTGCCTTCACTTGGAGATCAAACCGATCTGCGTGGATGACTGCTGTCATATTTGATTCGTGGAACAGAAGCATCGCAAGGAAAGGATGAAGCAACGCTTCCTTTTCTGGCAGTGGACCATTGACTTTATCATATCCATGTAAAATACCTTACAAATACTAAACTTAAATTCCTTCCACCAAACATTAAACCCCTAATTCAACCTCTGGACCATTGAATCATTATTTTAAACAAAATGCACCATGGACGCAAGCTCATGCAATTGACGATGGCAAATTTTCCTGCTATTGCTTTAACTTCGGAAGGAACTTCTTCTATTGCTTCTGTTAGTATCTTAGGTGCGGTGCGTTGGATAGCTTAAGCTTGGTTCACAGTTTAATCAGAAAGTATGCAATGGTGTTTCAGAGAAGCCAAATTTGTTTAATCTGTCGAGCCGGATGCCATGGTCTTACAAAACATTTCATGTCATTCGACAGAATTCCACGGCGCAGATATTGAAAAGCTTGTTGAGTTGGAAGACAGCTTGACCACTTTCACAGAACCAGACCCAGAAGCTATTTTCCAAGTAATACTAACTGCGGTACTCCTTACTGGACCGAATAATAAACCCCAGTTCTTACTGATGGAGAAGTAGGACGAAGTAACGATGGTTTGGAAATCGAGGCAACTCCAAAGGAAGCTGAATTCAGAAATTCTTTAATGCGACCAGGAGAATATTTTGTCGAAAGTGTCCAAAAATATTGAGTAGTGTAGCTTGTGCTAAGAGTGCCTTGTTCAGTTAGCTTTGTGGTAAGCGAGAAGCCACTGCTTGGCCGTTTCTTCAACAAATGAGCTAACTTGTGAAATCAACGTCGTGGTTTGATTTGTTTTGATTAAAGAGTTGCAATGCCTTATTAGTTACTTGAGACGTCAGCTAATTTGTTCAAAACGGGTTTATGTGAAAATAAAGTTTTGCTATTCTATTCACATCCGGAAGGTACGTTAAGCAAATTTTGACGTAGGACGTCGGTATGTTCACCACCCCTCCATATTGACCCTTTTGATCCCGTCCCTTGGGTGGTCAAGTTGTTGTGGTTATACTATATACACAAATAACATGTGTAGACATATATTGCAGGACGTTTCTTCTAAGACGCGTTAGTTGGATGCTGATAATGCCGTCTGTTAAGTCACAACAACCAAATCACATGACCAGGCGGAGCAGAGGTCACCAGACGTTTGGGCCAGGGTTGTCAAAACCCAATAGTTAGATTTTTCAAAACTCATAATTTCAATTCATTCAGCAGGATCCTGACTGCCTCAAGGGCTTCTAGTAGCCGTTTGCTGATGTAATTGGATCGGTCTCTCGCAGCCCGCTAATTCATTTCGAAAGGATCATCGGACTTTGTGGCGTGCTCTGTGTCTTCTAGATGCACAGCAATTAAATTGTTGCTTTTTTCGCTTTTCCAAGTTCTTAGCCCTACCGAGTAGTGTTTCTTCTCTCAGTCAGGTGCTTTGTCATGTGTCTTCTATTCCGCTCCCCAGAAAAACGAATATGAGTACATACCCTTGAAGTTGGTGTGGGCAGAACTCTCATCGTTTGCATTTAGTATCACCATCGGATTGCTGGTGAACTGGATACTGAAGTGCTCAGAAATGAAGTAAATGTGGAGTACAAAGGTTCACATTATTTTCGAAATAAATACAAGACGCAAAGTGTTTTGGTGAATGAAGCATCCAACCAATACTTCGCAACTATTATGGACACTCGTTCCTTAAGTTATTAGTCACATGTGGCCAATTGGGAGCGAAAACACTGTCGAGGACGTTGGTCGGAGCTAGACCAGATGACAGCCACCACACTACCGGAAAAGCGAAAGATGAACGTTTCTTCCTTTTGGGACACGTCATGCACACTCATCCAACATATCTTGCTATTTCCGAACCCAAGGCCTAACTCTTATAGTTTTGAATGAGTCAAGTCATGTTTCACCTATGGAGCTGGTACCGTTGATATATCCAGAGAGTTACCTGGCTTGTGTAACCTGATAAACACTTGTTTGGAGAAATTGAAAAAGTTGGAGTACGTATTTCCTAAGTCCCTTATTGGATCAGACTTCGCCAACAATTTTACGTCAAGCATGCAAGCGCCTACCAGAATGCGTCATCTGTACACTAGTAACTTTTGTAGCGGAGAAATTCATTAACAACCTTCACTAGCTATATGCATTGCTAGCGATTCTTTACAGATGCTTCCCAGGCCCATTTGTAATTGGTCATGCATTGGTCATGTAATTGGTCATGCCTTGACCTACGGGCACAAATAGGCGTTCACGTTAGGTCGGGTAGCAAATGTTGTTTACGTAGGTTAGGAAAGGTAATGATCCTAGAAGTCTTCCCTCGAAGATACCACTAGTTAATTGTTTTGGCTTGCAGTATTTCTGACCGATGTTAACTAACTGAGTTTAGACGTTTAGGCATGAGTCGAACTAGTTTAGCAATGGATTACCAAAGCCATTTGACCCTAGAATGGACAGCAGCGGGTTGTGCGTTACGCGGTCGCACGCCGTTTGCTTGTCCAACAGAAATATAATGATTTTATTTCCCCTCTCAACCATAGTCGTGACATGAGGGAGTAATTGTGAACATCAGATAAGACAGAAGCGTTTTAAGGGAGAACCGTATTATAGGGGATGGATCAGATAAAGTCTCGTAAGAAAATGTACAATGTTCTCTACAACTACACCCTGGAAGTAGCACAAGTGTAAGGTATAGGGAGGTAGCTTGGCATTGACTTTTGCACGCTACTCTTGTGATTTGGTATTATAGTGGATGTTTTACAAAGTAATGGAAAGGAGCCGGTGGTGAGAAAAGTTAAGATGTTTAATAACACCAGTGAGAGGCGTTTTCCGCTGGTTTTCATAACAGTTTGGAGGATGGCATCTGGACCTGGACCAGTTGCTGGTCTATTGGATGAGGTGGTATTTTACACCCTTTGAACTTCACAAGAATATTACGCCTTAGCATGTTTGTTCTCCTGGAGGTGAAGAATAAAACAGCTGTGGTTAGTGACAAATCCGAAGACAAAACAAGGGGTGATAGCCTCGTATAAAAAGCAGATGTAGCACGTACTTGAAATACCGTCTAATCTAAACGATTCAAGTTGTTGATGGGTTTTATGGTTCCTACTTTCAAGTACTTGCATAAATGTAAGCGCTTCTAAATTCTTTCTAAGTACTTGAATTTCATTTTACAAGTTAGCCGCTTAAGTTAGTCGTTTTGGCTGCAGAACAACCTCATTGTTATGCGGCAAATTCGCGAAGCTATTGCTCCTGCGATAGGTTCTTTAGTTTGGTTTCGGTCTTTTGCAGAAGCTAGAGTTCATTACGATGTTTACAGGTATTTTCGCGTACGTAGTGTCAACAAGTCTACACCTAGGGCTATATTGTTATAAACACATTTGTAGCCCCAGTAGGCTTTTCCAGTTAGGAATGGCATGTTCCTGTTTATGACACAGAGGAGTAAATGTAATGAGTTCCAGTCTACAAGATGAAGGTTGCGAATGATTGTTAAGAGTTTATTTGCTGGCTTAGGTGATTTAATTGGCATACCACAGCGCACCGTGTTGTGATCAAAAACCGGTAGTGGATTATAACTCATTAAATACGTGGAAGAGACCCCTCGTAATTTCGGTGTATAGGGTAGTGCCACCTCGCATTGGCTCTCTAACATGCTAGGTCCAGTCATTAAGGTGGATAAACAATATGAGTTCCTTATATCCACAGCGTTTCAGCGTGTAGGTGGCATTTAGGTAAATGGTACTAGAGTGAAAGCGAAACACATAAGTTTAGACTTGTAGGTGGTGCTGAAGGCAGCATCCAGCAGATTGCTTGCTTTACTGGTTTCACATTGTTTGGCTCAGGGCGACCGATAGATCAACCGACAGGATCACCATCTCTAGTGTATCTTCTAAATCATTGAACACAATGTATTCTGCCAGAACAGATGTAATGTTATTTCGATTATTTAGGGCACAGCCGCCGCCAAGTTTATGTGAGCGATCTTGGCGTAACGGTTTATGGCCTAAGATGTTAAGCTAAGTATAACTTATTTCTGCATTCCGCAGTTATTAATAGAAGCAAACTCGGAGGATCTCTTAAGCATAATGGCTGAAAGTAGATCTAATATGGGTAAACGTGAATACGTGTTAATAAAGACAAATTCGAAAAAATTTAGTAACTTGGAATAAACCTTTGTTGAGGATTGTTTATTTGTCTCTTCATCTACGAGCTGTGTGTTGCGAGGTAGCTCAGGCAAACCTGACTCTACGTAAATTTGGATGGAATGGACGGGCACTCTAGCAAATGTACTAATTTCTAAAGCAGTATGGCACTAGAATAGGATTAAGCAAGAAAAGAGCGATTTTCTATTCTTCAAGAAGGCAACTTGCAACAAGGATCGGCATGTTCGATGTGACAAAGGTGAATCCGAATGTTTGTTGCTAACGGTAGCAGCTCAGATATCTCGAATCACACTACTTAGACCACCAAAATTTAACAGTGGCTGCGGCATTACCCACTACCCCTAAAACCAATTAGGTAGGATCAGTAACATATGAAAACACAGAACCTGGTTAACGACATCTGAAGCTATCTTTGCTTAACACGATGTATTTCATAGCCGCAGTCTAGGATCCATGGTTTTCACCAGCAGGTTGGTAGGGAAATTTTTGAGCTAATGGATATTTGTGCCTGGAGTAAGTGTAAGGCAATACTAGCTAATTTCATGTTCGCATTTGCCAGAACCCAACTATAAGCAAAAGTTGGGGAAAATACATGCGTGTCAGTATTTAAAAGTGCCTCAAGCCAAAAGGCAGTAAGGGTGTTTTCACTCACCTTGTAGTATAGCTTATTTTCATCGGGTTACTGAATTAAATCTATCACATGTGCGCTCACTTATTGATAGCACATCGGACCCCATTTGTAATATTGTAACTACTGCGTGTAATAAATTAGGTGGTTACAAAATCTAGCGGATTTTGTGTTCACAATGCCAAAACAAATTTTTGTGACGTTCAGAGAAGAAAACGGGAAAGGTATTTCCAAAATCGAAATCTTTGCTTGAAAAGGCAATTGTGGGAATATGCTGCGCGGCGCCACACCTTAACAACATATTGCAAGCCTCAGCTGACACTCGTCCTTTGATGCTGTAACAATTGTGAACAAAACACATTTTTACTTTAACGTGTAAACTATTCACGTTGAGGAACTGAAGCAATGTTTGGATAACGACGCATTCTGGAGTACGGGAAAACCAGATTGATTTCACTTGTCCCAGCAGTAGAGAAAACCCTTACGCTCTTGTCAGCATTGAAATCGTACTTTTGCTAAGCAAAACTCTCTTACAATTTTATAATGTTTCAAAGAAAATTACTGTGCCGGGCTGTGACGCTACGTTATACCCAAAATCGCTGTCATTTTCCTAAGGTGCAGAGATAAAATTTAAGGAACAAATATTTGAGCACTGGAAGTGTCCTCTGCAATTTGTGAACCCAGCCTAAGTGCCAAAACAAAAAGGGATAACTGTTTGTTCCAAACGAGGAATAGCTCGGGTTTGGGAAACTCGAACCAGCTGGTCTTATCAGAAACACAACAAGCAGAACCTATTGCTAAGACAATTTTTAAGTTAGCTGCAGGAAAGAATAAACCAATTTCCCAAAGGGAAGGAGTTCAGTACGTTGTCACTGAAACAATTATTGTTCTGGAAAATGTTGGAGGCAATTCTCAATCGTTTTGGATCTAATTTTTATGACCTGAAAGCCAATAACGACAAGCCGTTTGACGGAGTTAACAACGTACGTAGTTTTGCCTCAGCTGAAAGTTTCAACTCTGGACGGTAAACAAATAGTGGTTGACACGCGGTGGGTAGAAGTGTTTGCCCATTTCCGGTCCACTCGATGTCGTGTGAAAAATACAAAAAGATGTTAAATTTATTTGATCCCTAGGACTACTGCACCTACTGTTTCCGGTAAAGAGAGAGAAAATAAAAGCTACACAGCGCTTATTTCATTCCGGTGCCTTTACCAATTTACTGATTTGTTTATTTGCCCACGTGGCTTTATTCTCCTTTGCGTTTAACTCATTCAGCCTTATACTGGACTCTTAGGAAAAAATAAAATTGGCTTTGCTATGAAAACGCACACAACACAACAGCGTTATATCAGAGATGGCTGACCCGGTTCGTTACAAACTGAGTGCGGCATTTTCCATCACGACTATTGCCTCGGATGTGACAATATGAAATGTCCCGCACCATTGCGCAGGTGAGAAAAAGCAACAAATGTGGTTCACATGAGTAGTGGACTTTGATATAAATAACTGAGTTTCAGCACTAACAGCTTGCATATCAGATGAAGGACCAATATGCCCGTGAATGCACTAGACTGCATTTTAGCCTGTTGGGCATCAGCAGTAGTGCGGATCCAACGGATCCTTCAGGATTCGAATCAAGGACCACCAGCGGCTTGCACCGCCAGTCAGCAGATTAGGTCACTGAGCGTCGGGGTACAGCTTCCGACCGTCATAATTTACAAGCTAACTGTGATATAGCGCGTCTTATCCTCTACTGCCTTACAGGCAACAAACGTTGCAGAGGACAGAGTTGGCCTCCAAAGACACGAAGTCCACCGATTGCAGCTATGTACGACACAGCATATAGAAACTTTTATGGCGGATATATTTTGATGTACCCTTGAGTTGGGGATTTTGACTTCGTTTTCTCCAAAGCTATACTTCCATAAAATTTGCGCTACAGCCAGTTAGGCAGATAACAGGGGTCACGTGCTATGCGATACGCAACTTCTTACGTTCGAATGTCGCGCTTTTACCAAAGCCAAGCAGGAATGCACCAACGAATTCATTCAACTTATCCGCGGATAGTACTAAGCACCAAGAACTAGTAACTTAAACACTTTTTCAGGTCGTTGGATGCTGTATTTGCTCAATGTTTGTTTGTGTAATATCCCATTTCAAAAGCTCACGTGCGCCTTATACGCGCCGTCGACATTGATGCCATGGCATTGGTTCGGACTAATGCTGAATGCCTCCAACGCAAGTTGCCATTCCATTATCCTGTAGGTGTGATCGCTCCTTGCCAAACAGTTGTCAGAACAATACTGAGCGCAGTTTTACGGGTTGTCATATACTACGATTATTTGCATCTTCTAGACGCACCGTCTTCCAGGCAACCTACGCCCTTTCCTACTCTAGTATGTATACATTTTGAAATGGGTCATCGTAAGTACCGTTTAAACAAGCGTCAAGAAGCAAGTTCGTTTATTAGATAGTGCCCATTTCAGTGTCTGCACACCGAGGTATATTAACACAACCTTATTTCTTTCGGCTCATTCACTACCTCAGGAGCCTGGTTCGCGGTTGCAATTATATATCGTTTAACGCCTTTCCCATTTACTGGGGTTCATAGATATTTTTATATGTCTCCACCGCTTCCCCAGTTGGTTAGAAGCCATTCCGGTAAACGGTTGTACTTTTTTGATTATTTTATGAATTGCTTGATAAGTTTCGTCTCACAGTACGGTGGCTCATCCACCATCACATCCGACATTCTATCATGCAGCAGCCAACTGATTGGTGGAAGCCTCATACCAACTTCTAGGCTTTTGCACTGCCTTTCCTCAGACCGCAACTAAGGTGTAAGCGTTTCCGTTGTACCGTTAGGATAATTCCTATCACTTCCTGCATCGTCGCGTATGCCCTGGATACAATTGTCATCTTCCCCTGTACATAACTTGCGTTCACTGGGTCCGATGCAGCATCGTATGCGAAACAAAGTTGCTGGATTCACAGCGAAGTCTCAAACTTCACTGACGTCTTCATCTACACTGAAGCCGTGCAAAGCGCTCTTCAAGCTCTCTACACTGTCCATTTCCGAATGCCGTAGCAAAGGTGAAATGCTTTAAATTTAACCCAGGATGGTCAGCGAACAACGGTGTTCATCGACCACATCAAAGTGGCTTTCGTTAAAGCCCCACATTCAATCCACATACCAGTTTACAAACGAGCAGCCGGAACTTCAGGCAAGTAACCAGCACTAGATAAAGTTAAAAACCTTGGTACTATGGAATTACCACTGAATGACAATTAATTCCAAAAAACCGACCAACTGGGTCGACATGTCAAACGTCGATTCGCTTTTAGCATTTTTGTGAACGTCTGCTATTGTCATCATTACGCATGTGATTCCTTTTATGATAATGCTGCTTTTCAGTCAGAGAGGTTTTTCAAAATGGATGCAAATATTCAAACGAGTTAAAAAATACTAACAAGCTTTCTAGCATTCCTCTGGTGTGTCAGGTTCCCGTTGTGTCAAAGGAGCACATTAAATTAATAATTGATTAAATAATAGGTAAATTTTCCCGCGTGAAGTATACATTTCCTTTTGTGGAAAGCGCGTGTGTACAGCGAGATTCGTCATGCTTTTAATGAATTGCATTAGATACAGAAAGATAAGGCAAAGTTGAATTTTTAATAGGTGATATTACTGGATAGTGACTGTTATTATGTACGTTTTGGAACGGATTAAGTTAGTGCGCTCACACCTTGCAGAAGTTCAAAAATGTGACTAGGTTAGACAAAGGTAGCAGTTAGCATAACAGAGCAATATTACGCTGTCTCGCACTGGTCCTTACTATGCTTCAAAATTGATTCAACAGATAGACATACTCCACCAATTGGTAACGCAAAGGAATTTTTATTGACTCTCTCGAAAAAAGCAGGGAATCCCTTTTTCCGTAGATAGGCCGAGCAAATCTGGTTTGGAATAGTGTGTGGGAGACGATTGTAAGATGTCACGAATAATATCCCTTTAGATAAATGTAAGGAAACATAATAATTTCAAACAAATTCTGTGTTTAAGCTTGTCAGTGTTGAGAGCAGCTTGTTGATCTGCTGCGTTGTAGGCGTGCTTGATGTAGAATTTTAAACTTTGTGCTAGTAACGAAACCGTTTGATAAGTATGTATGTTACAGGTAGTTATCTACCAAAGTTGCTGTAAGGAGCTCAACAGGCTGAATACATTTTGAAAAAATCCTGTGGTTTCTCCCTATGGTTGATATGTTCTTGGAAAATCCACAACGACTTCTGGTGTCTGATGGTTGAGTGTTAATTAATAATGGCTCATTTGCGTCTGGGTGATCGTGAGGTAGTGTTTTTGTAATATCTTATTTGTGCGTCCCAAATGCCAGTTTCTCATCACCTGAAAAACAAAGATTACGTAGTGCACCTTTGAACAAGTGGGTAATTGTAGGCGTAAGGCGCGCATAGATAGAAAGGAAATGTCAAAACCATTGGTAAAAAAAGAAAGCTTTCATCCTATTGCCTAATGCACTTCAACCGTTTTATTTGTCTTCGCTAAACCTAGGCCAAAATATGAAAGAATATTACCGGAAGTGCTCCTCACTTTTTATAACAAGTTTTCTTAATAAAACTATGAACAATATTTAGTAGCTGTGTAGTATATTCCATTTTACATTAAGTATGTGGAGGTTTTATTTTCGGGAAAACTCGTGGGTGAAATATTCTGGGCTAAATGTGGGATATTTTTGCATTAAAAGCAGAGTGGATCGAGCTGGAGACAGAAACCCCGATCCTCATATTGTAACACGCAAGCACGGAAGAACTCCAAGGGTTGAGAACGAAGTTCTATTACACAACACGTAGCCTCTACAAAAGGTAATCAACATGAGGTAAATTGGAACAAAGGAAGTTACAGTTAACCAATGTCGTGTTCTTGTTCTCCTCCAGTAATGGAGCAGGAAAGGCGCTCTGAAAGGCAAACGGGAGAGAGTGCCGTTATAGCAACGATTCAACTTGGAACGCGCGCCAAAACGATATTGATTCTTCTCTACACCACCCCCCCTCTAAGCAGGCAGCGTCCCCGTTGCCACCCCATAGCCGCCCTGAGCCAGCACCTCCAGTTCAATTGTTACTTCACCAGGCGTTTCGTTCGGCCCCTCGACAGATTGGTCAGTTTTACCCCGGAATGGCTTGAGTCGATTGAAATGTACTGTCACGGGTTGACTGGCAGGGTTGTTGGGATCTTTGATAACACATGTCACATCCGATATCACCCGCTGTATTATGCACGGTCCTGTCCACTCATGGTGTAGCTTAACCAAAACTCCTGCCGTTGGTACCTGGTGCAAGTAAACTTGGTCGCCAGCCTTTAAAGGAGCGCCGAAAACTTCCTTGTCGTAATAGTCTTCCTGTCGTCGATGGGCGTTCCCAAGGTGAATACGTGCCGCTTGATGTGTTTGATGAAGCGAATCAAGGAGTTTGCTAACATACTCTGTCACCGATGAATGTGGCTGTTGCGGACTGGGTAATCTGATGTCAGACGGTAATCGGACTTCTCTTCCGGTCCACATAAAAGATGGTGTTTGACCAGTCGAAGCGTGCACTGTGCTTCGATATGCCAGCAAGCATTTTGGTAACATAGTGTCCCACTCCCTTACATTTTGCTCCACAAAGGCCTTCAGTAGCGATTTCAGCGACCGGTTTGTACGCTCATCTTGTCCGTTGCTTTGCGGGTGGTAAGCAGCCGTTCGCGTCTTGTCTATACCGAACACACGACAAAGTTCCTGAACCAGCAAACTCTCGAAACATGAGCCCCTATCAGAATGTAGCTGCCCCGGTGCTCCCCAGTGACACACCCAGTGATTTACCATCGCCGTTGCTACGGTGACTGTATCGGCTTGGGCGATCGGAACTGCTTCGCACCACTTGGTGAAATAGTCGACCATGACCAAGATGTACCGATGGCCACGTGATGTTTCTGGTAGGGGACCAACAAGATCTACTCCCACAATCTCGTTCGGGTAGCCTGCATTCATAGGCTGCAATGGTGCTCTCCTGGTGATGGTCGGGTTCTTGAATGTGGCACATGTCTCACACGTCTGGCAAAAGTTAGTGACGTCTCTCCGTTGGTGTGGCCACCAAAACCGTTGACGTGCTGCCGCTTCCAGTTTGTTGATTCCAGCATGACCCAGCTGTTCGTGCAGTTTAGATAGCACTTCGGAAACTAATGATCGCGGAACTACGATTCTCCTGATATAGTTTGGGCCAAAATCAAACACTAACACACCTTCCACGATAGAGAGCTTGTCCCACATCGCCCATAAGCATCGAGCTTCGTAACTTTTTCCCTCCATTTCCTTCGCGGTAGGTTTGTCGCTCCCCAATAGCCTTTTGTCATAGATCGGTGATACGTCTGGATCTGCTGCCTGTGCCTCCTGCCAGCGACCGTACTCCGAACTTTGAAGGTTAACTAGAGCTACGTGTTGTGTACTACAAGACGGGCAGTCTCCATGAGCACGAGTAGGAAGTCTGGAAAGAGCGTCCGCGTTGGCATGCTGTGCACCAGGTCGGTGTCTACACTCAAAATCATACTCCTGGCGTTGTTCCTGCCATCTGGCGATCTGTCCCTCGGGGTCTCTGAAATTCTGTAACCAACGAAGTGACTGATGCTTTGTTCGTACCAGAAACTTCCTTCCTAATAGGTAGTGTCGGTTTTGTTTTATAAAGAATACTAGGGCTTGCATTTCCTTTCTGGTTGTGCAGTAATTCCGTTCTCTTGCACTGAGACTTCTACTGCTGTACGACACCACTCGTTCTATTCCGTCCTGCTCTTTCTGTGACAAAACAGCTCCAATCGCCTGGTCGCTCGCGTCCGTGTCTAGAATAAACTCCCCGGCATTTGGTGACAGATCGGGGAAAACCAACACCGGAGCTGCACAAAGGGATTCTCGTAACCGATCGAATGAATTTCGACACTCGACGGTTCATCCGAAGGTTTTACCTTTCTGTAACAAGGTATTCAAAGGTGCAGCGATCTCTGAGAACCCTTTCACTAATCGCCGATAGTATGAGGCTAACCCTAAAAAACTGCGTAGTTCATCAACGTTGGCAGGGGTTGGCCATAATCTCACTTGCTCCGTCTTACGAGGGTCAGTACGAATCCCCATCCCCGAAATGACGTGCCCAAGATACGTTACCTCGGTCTGTAGTAAATGGCACTTTGTGGGCTGGAGTTTGAGGCCCACATTTACTAGGCGTGTTAGCACCTCCGCCAAGTTGTTTAGGTGCTCGTCTTTTGTTTTTCCGTGTACAATGACATCGTCCAGGTAAACGAGACATTTGTGGGGCATCAATTCGTGTAACACTTTTTGCATCAGTCGTTGAAAAGTCGCAGGGGCGTTAGAGAGGCCAAAAGACATGGTCTGGAACTCATAAAAACCTGATGGTACTACAAACGCCGTTTTCGCTCTGTCGCTCTCCTCCACTTCTACTTGCCAGTAGCCAGAAGCCAAATCTAGCGTACTGAAATAAACTGATCCTCCTAGAGCGTCAAATAGATCATCGATCCTGGGGAGGGGAAAAGAGTCTTTTCGAGTAATCTCATTTAATCGTCTATAGTCGACACATAGGCGAAAACCACCATCCTTCTTCTTCACTAGAACAACCGGCGCTGCCCATGGTGAAGTCGAGGGCCGTATTACCTCCTTTTCTATCATGTCATCTATGAGCTTTTGCAATTCAGTCTGGCAATGTAATGGTATGCGTCTTGGGGGGATTTTAATCGGGATTGCATCACCGGTGTCGATACGGTGTTTCACGAGATTGGTTCGACCCAAGTCGGTACTGCGCCAGGCAAATGCGTCTGAGTGGTTGCGCAACACCTCTTTGAGCCGCTTCAGTGTCTGCTCATCCGTGACTCTGTCGAGTGAGCGAATAAAGGCGTTAATGTACTTCTCACTCTCTAAGGTGTCCTCATAGGTTGTAGATGCTTCCAAAGCACCACTTCCACAGGGTTTTAACAAAACTGTACAGTTATCGGTGATTAGTTGGCACCTGTCCAGATCCAATCGACACTTCAACCGGCGTAACAGATCCATCCCAACAATAACAGCAAACGGAATTTTGTCCGCAACAATAAACTCCTGGGTGAAGCTCTGTTTCGCGACGTCAACTTGTGCGGTTAGGGATCCTCGAACGGACAACAATTCTCCATTGGCGGCAGTTAGTCGGCAGCGACAAGGCGCGTATACACGTTCTGCTAGCTGGTTAGTCAAACTAGATCTGATTAGGCTCTTACATGCACCTGTGTCGATGAGACCTATTAATGGAACCCCCGCGATCTGTAATTCTATTGCTAATGCTGAATCTGTGGTCGACGCACAAACAATGGCTGGTATAAAGTGTGAATGCAATCGGTGCCACTCACCTGGGCGTCCGTTATTGTAGCGAGGTAGACCGCGATTCGGAATTGGTCGGCGGGGCCACCGAGAATCCTGTTGCGTTGGTCGCCATGAGCCTGAATATCTTTGCTGATAGTCAGGATGCCACGTTAACCGTTCCGTTGGCGCACGTCTGGGGCGTCCATTTCCCCTCAAAGCGAAACACCCGGAAGTCGGCGTGGTCATCGCTCTGTCGACCTGCTCAAGTTGTTCGCCAATTCGTACGGCTGCATCCAACTCCTGCGGGGGGTGAAGAAGAAATTCACGTTTAATGGATGGTGTTTGGATTCCTTCTAGGAGTTGTTCTAGTATTCGTTTATCACGGTCGCTTGATGACTCGCTCTCGTATGCGATGTCGGCCATCTTTCGGAGTTCGCGCACGTACGTCCTAATGCTCTCTCCGGGCCACTGGTACCGTGAGTGGAATTCCCTGCGTAGGGGTGCAGGCAATGCAGGAGGGTCCAGTAGGCGGCGCAAGGCAGTGAACGTCTCAGACGTGACTTCTGTTTCCAGAATTTTACTATCAGCAACGACATCAAAAGCATCCCCTGACAGTAAGCCGGCGAGCACGCCTGAATGTTGGTGGACCGGGAACTGCCGGAGGTAAAGCTGGACTTGTTTCTCCCATCTGGAGTACGTCATCCCGGGAGTGTAACGCTCCGGAGGTGGGATTGCATGCATGCAGACTGACGGACTCGAGCCTGTTGACAATTTTTCCAAAGCTCGGGACAAAACATCCAGGGAAGCGGAAAGTCTGGTAGTGGGGTCAACGACATCCGAATGGCCTTCGTCATCAGACTTGTTGTTCATTTTTGGCATGATCTTCATTAGACTAATGATGGTGGATTCCTGATTCTTGGATCCTGGCAGGGTCGCCACTTTGTAACACGCAAGCACGGAAGAACTCCAAGGGTTGAGAACGAAGTTCTATTACACAACACGTAGCCTCTACAAAAGGTAATAAACATGAGGTAAATTGGAACAAAGGAAGTTACAGTTAACCAATGTCGTGTTCTTGTTCTCCTCCGGTAATGGAGCAGGAAAGGCGCTCTGAAAGGCAAACGGGAGAGAGTGCCGTTATAGCAACGATTCAACTTTGAACGCGCGCCAAAACAATATCGATTCTTCTCTACAATATATGACCGTTGGTCAAAGTCACAAGAGAAGTTTCGTAAAACACGCTGGATGTTTCGCGAAGTACATTTATCTATTTTGCGTAAGTGGCTATATTTTATGGTGCAATTTCCTATAGTGGGTAGCAATATGCGTTCGAATAAAACAAGGGTTGTTCGGGGTAGTGCTGCTTAGTTAGTGAGGCAGCATGTCAGTTTCTTCACATTCGCTACTTTATACAGATATGATCAAAGAAATTGGAGCTTCTTGATAATTGCATTTCCAGCAATGGCAAAGAATACGCAGTTGGGATGGAATAAAGTAAAGCGAGGGAACCTACAAGTTTAATGTACACGACACTTGTCCAAATGACTGAATGCTGTTTTCTGTAATCAACCATCAATGCAGCAGTGGAAACACTAGTTAACTGCCAAAGACTAATGTGTCATTTCTGTGCTCAAGCGCAGACAGCCGCCATGGACCGCGGACGGATTCACGTGTATTGATACTTAAAGGCCTGACAACGTGTTGGCGATGAGGTCGTAAGAAATGCTTTAAGCAACGGTGACTGTTTAGGCCTAGGAATGGGGTACGGTGAAGGGCCACATCTACCAGGCGCACCACCCTGCACGCAGCGTGTCAAATATGCTGTTGAAATATTTTGCTCAGCCTGTTCCTCGTTAGGCCGACTGGTCCGCTATGGGGATTAACCGTTGAGGCACTCCAGTAGGTACTCAAATACCGTTTAATATATAGCAAAAAGCTTGGACCCAAGGAAGCTTGCAACACAACATTTGCCATAGTGTGTTTGCCTGGCTGTTGACTTAGCGCTGCTTGATGTGTACCAACTGCCCGACTGAGTTCCGAAGAACTGTGAACACGATTAGATGGATAAACAGTTCGGCATGTCGAAGAGCCGTACATAAGTGGGCCTGTGTTGTGCATTACCTTTTCCCTTTGCCGAAACGCTAATCTTCACACATGACTATCCCCAGTTGACGCGTAATTTGTCGCTACTTGGCGTGTTGCCTAAAGTTTTGCCTTCCATATTTAGCACTATCTCACTTATTTGCATATCCTTAGGTAGTCTGGCACAATAGTTGAGGCATTCGTTTCACCCGCAGCTGAGGTGCACTGATATCCACGAAAACGATGATAATGACGCGGAAGACAAATATGGCGAAGATGATGACAGTGATGATGATTCTCAATACCTATCATAAATATTGAGTAAATGCAACCAGTAGCATTGCCACTGTGTAGCTGCATTTAATATATTTCAGGCAAAACTGCACTTGATGATAGTACTTATGCTTGAAAGCCCAACTCGGCGATTCCAGGAGTTTAAGAAACTCCCACACCGTCTATTCCTTGGGTATGTCTACAGGCAGTTTGTTCCAGAGATACACCACCGTCCGCATGCTGTAGCTTTAGTGAGCGGTTCTCTTAAAATCCAGTGCGACAAGCCTGTACCATTGTCCTTGTGTGCTGCTTGGTGTGCACAGATAAAGTAGCTGCACGAACCTGACTTGTTCGCATGGGTGCATATTCAACGCGTCATGATAAGTTCAAGTTGCATTCAAGAATAAAACAGGTTAAACTACCCTAATCTTCTTTACCGGGCGTAATATGGCACGTCTCTTTTACCGGGGATGAGCCCTGTGGCAACACGCTTCACCCGCTCAATCCTTTGGACCTTGCCTTTACTGAGCGACCAGTAGGCGGGTGATTTGTACGTTAGCATTGGTCTGAAACGAGAAGAACAATGTTGTGAGGAATAACCTTCTGACTGAGTGCGGTAGCAGCGCTTGAACTCCCAGATCATGCTCACTTCGTTTTGGTAAAGCCGGTTTGTGTCATAACCGGATTTAAAACCGCGGCCCCAGAGTGCGCCGAGATCATTCACGGATGGCATATGGTGAAACTGTTCCTCTGCCGGATTGAAGACTCGACCATCAACAACCTTGCCCAGCGTCATGAATACCGACTTGACCAGTTTGATCGCAATGCGGACGTTTGTTGACCACAGGGAGCGGCGACCAAGGTCAGGTTGAAGCTGGTCGCAGTCGTCGGGCGCCTCAAGTTCCCGCCATACCTTAAGAACATCTGCTAACAAGGCACAAGGTAAACCGCGAAGCTGAGGCAAATCGTTGAGGAAGATCAGCAGCAAAATTTGCTTAATAACTAGGCTTTGTGGGTCGTAGATGTTTAAGAGGTATCACACGGCGAAGTAGCTAAAACTGACTAACTAAATTATTCATCCTCGATGGTGCGAGACACGCCGTAATAGGCAGGATCCTGCTATTACAACGCATAAGATAAGTAATGGTACAGAACTTATGCAAGTTAACCAGTACATACTGGATCGGAGTGTATGTGTATGCAGGTGTGTAAGCATGTGTATGTCTAGTATGCATGTAGATTCTTGAATAAGTTAACACGTTGAGTAAATTTGTTACTGCCACTGTTACTTTGTGATTATGTTCGGCGAATTAGCTCCCTCCACGTCCTACCAATAAGGAAGCCATTAGTCCAAGGGTGCAGTGAGCTACCAACAACGCATGCGCATCTTCGGATTGCGAAGATGGATCGCACGGTTCACCTTTACTGAAGTCGATGTGAATCGATGTGAATAATGTCAACGTAATTTGCTTGGTAAAGCGCTTGCAATAATTCGTGTCCCCAGGAAAGCAGGTAAGGTATGCACGGGGCGACCTTGCATGAAACCATGCTGCGAAGGCGTCAACATGCTTTTCGACTTAACATGCTGCAGCAAACAGCGTGTCACGATCATCTCGATTGCCTTATATGAAGGTGAGCTCAGGCTTAGCTGTCGGCATTTCTCCACCTTGCTCAGATCGCCGACATTGGGAATCAGTTCCATCACTGCGCATTTGTAGTCGCTCGGCAATGCACCAGTGGACAGCGATCTGTTGAGTAGCTCAGTCACCGAAAACGCGACGTTGGCTGATAGCGTTTTGTGGTTCAGCGGATGGAGCCCAGCAGGCCTGGGTAGGTTTGGTACCACCAAGACTGGCGAGTAATTTGCGCGATCCTCCAAACTGCAAGTCAGCCTGTTCAGCTCGGTAGGGGCAGCATGCCTCGAACAGGGCTCGGACGTCTGGCAAGCAGCAAAGTGGGAAGCGAACTGCGTCGCTAATGCGGAAGCACCCTCAGTGCACAATAATAGACGATGTACTTGCCAGCCCCCAACTCAAGCATATCCTCTGTGGGCTACATGCCTTGATTTACCCATCCAAAGACCATCTTGGGAGCTGCGTTTTCAGCGGTTGCGTGCAACGCTTTGAAGTTTCTGCATTGGTTTGTTGGTGCGCTATTTAAGACAATTCGTTGCTGCATATGCTTTTTTGTAATCTACAACAGAGCCGGTGCGCACGGATTTATTTCTTAGCTGGCCGACCGCAAGCCAGTTTGACATGCTCACATAGAACCAGTGTCGCTTGACTAGCCCAGCATTTCGACAGTAAATGTGTATAAATCGGGTGCACAATGTGCTAAACCTTAATCTATGATAGGCCAATGTACTTCAACTAACGTACCTGTGTTAGTTACCATTCCATTAGTGTCGCGGCTCGAGTGAGACAGTTAAATTTTACCGTCCAGTAGTTGAATGCTCGCACCAGCGGAGTAAACGGCAGTGGCAGTCTTGGCTTGACATTACTATCCAGTGGTCATCAGCTCCCCTGTGAGCAAAACTTGCAGATCCCGCACAAGGTAATGGCAGCTGGTTAGCAACAAGTTCACGCATGATGGATTAGAGCGCGCGATAAACCGAGTCCGCTTGTTGATGTTCCGTGGGGTCCCAGTTTCGGACACCAATGCAATCTTTGTCGCGACTTTGCAGTGGCCGGGACAAAGTTCTACCGCAGAACACCGTATGCGAGGAAGGTTACAAACGTCCAAAAGCAGGAATTGTGGACAAATAATCCGGTTGTGCACTTGAAGCAGTCAGTCCAGACTATGGCGCGGTAGATTGCGACACATAACGCCCAAGGGGGCCAGCAGACTCTCAGGCAGACGGAACAGCAAAGCTACTGGCCCACGCCACCTTTGCTCCTGTAGATGCTCACCAGTATACCGCATAAAAAACCTACGTACAGCAACAAGCCACAGTGGTCGTTGGATAGCCTATCACAGTGGAAGCAAGAAAGCCCGCTGATTTCTACGATGTGCGCGGTAGTCACTGAATTTTTCTAAGTTTTAGCTAGGCCCAATACAACTGGCTGTCGAGAGTCAACAAGGTGAGGAAATTGTAGGCATTAAGCGATTTCTTCGATCTGTGTGTGGATTCGTCGCAGTTAGACACAGACAGACAGCCAGTACTCATCCAGGGAAGCCCAGGACGGCCCTTTCGTCCTATTGGGGATTGTCAGTAGCGTGCACTTACAGCATCCTACTGGATTCGAACCCACGACCTTATCCTTGCGAGTGAGCGACACAGACTGTCTGCCTGTGTCCAGCTGCGACGAATCCACGCAAAGTCCAATAAATCCCCCTTACTACTTCCAACTAATTAATAATCGTCTTTGCAGCTTACATGCTTGCTCGATCAGTGGCAGCTTGCAACTACTTCGTTGCTCTAGGGGCCAGTCATTTCCTGCCCACACTCATAACATGCAAGACAATAGAGGATGGGCGGCGCTATGGCGCGGTTATATATCAGTCAAGGCGGTCCGCTGCCGGCGCCCATGGCTCAGTGATATAACTCGCTGACTCGCAAGAGTAAGGAAGGATTCGGCGGGTGCGCGCTACTGACGAGTAAGAATACGATGAAACAGATGCCTAGCGCTTTGCCGGATCCGTGTTGTCTGTCTGCCTGTGTTTAACGGCGACAACGCCACGCAAAAATGAAGGATACCGTCATGTTTGTGCATCAGCCTGCAAAGTTTTGTAAAGGCTACGGGCAGGTCGCGGTAGGAACCATCGGGCGCACATGAAGCGTTAACAAACCATCCGGTTTCGGTAAGTAACCTGGGTAAGCATTCAAAAATTTGCAAAGCAACGATCTGTTATCCCGCCTTCAGGGCGCCACTTTATTTCAAGCACGGAAGACTTGAGTTTTCTCGGTCTGCTGAATCCATATCTGCGCGCACATGGGACCTCCATCCCTTAAATTTACCGAGGCGCGATACTATCAACCTTGCAACAGTTTCATCAGAAAAGCTGGCCTTATTGGTTCGAACATTTCCCGCAGGTTTGTCTGCAAGCGGCGCGATTTGGTGCACTTTCAGTCGGCCTGCACAGACATCCTACCTCCAATCTTCTAGATTCTGCAGAACTTTGACGCCACTGTCATACCGAACCCGATGGCTTAAATCCAACGATTCAGGAGCTTGAAAGGCCACCAAGTTGCGGCGCCTCAGGTAGTTGGATGGCGCGTTTGGTTACTTGGACTTTTGCTGTTGCAGGAAGTCGTCACTACCTGCAGTGTCAAACATTGGAGTTGCCGTGGCAACCAAGGAAGGTAACAGGTGGTAAAGGAAGAACATTCAGTAACTCTGAAAGTCGCGCAACAAAGCAGGTGTTGTTAGTGATAAAAATGGGGAGGATGATGCCGATGACAATGAGGATGATGACGATATCGAGGAAGCTAGTGAGGATGATGAATATAATGGAATGTTGATGAGGAAAATGGTAGTGATGTCGTTGCTCTTGATCACGATGTAGATTATGATGGCAGTGTGGATAATCACACTGATGATGACGAGGAGCAAACTGGTGATTCTAAGGCTGATTGTAAGGAGGATGACGTTGATGATGATGAGAATGATTACTGTGGTAGAGGACAAAGCTGAAAATGCTGACTACGATAGTCATGAAGAGTATGGTTTGGTTGTTGAAGATGTTGAGGATGGTGTGGATGAAGGCAATAAATAGGAGGGGGATGCTGATGCTAAGGATAATGATGATGATGGGAAAGGTAATGTTGTAGTGCTTGATGCTGAGCAGGATAAGCACGTTACAGATTACAGATTAATTATTACTGCTTACTGGTTGGACGAAACATGCAGCGTTAACGCCCCTTAGCTGCATTTAATGTTTCTGGAAATAAACCCGCCATGTTGGACTATGCTGTTATCATAAATCTGCTATGTTTATTGTAGGGATTACGCAAACGACGAATGCTGGGATGACAGCCCTAATTGTTTACACTGGTCTTCCTAGAACACAACGTAACTAAGGAGTCAGAATGGTAGCAACAAGCTGCACTTGCTCAAACCATTCCTGTAAAGCACCGGGTGAGAGTGCAATACCCCGGAGTGAAATACTTCAGCATGCGTCATATAAATGAGAAGAAGATATGCGCTGCAATCTTTTCTAAGGAAGTGTTAAAGTTGTAACTTAGAGCATGAAGCATACGAAGGCTGTTTTCTTAACGCCTAAACGCGTTTTCCGTGTGACAGTAAACAGCGATAAAACGAATGGCGGGAACTTAAACGATTGAACTGCCGGCGTGTAGGTTTGAGTTTGATCATACAAAGCATCCGGCAGGACTCGGCGGGTGTGCATAACTGACGAATCCCAGTAGGAAGGAAAGGCAGTCTGGCGCTTTCATAGATCTGTGGCGTTCTGCCTGTGTCTAACTGCGACGAACCTAGACAAAAACGTAACAAAATCCAATTCTAATTAAAACTAACGATTTGACCAGTTGTTCGGTAGTGTGAAATCACATCCCATATGAAGTTTTATACCGTCGCACTTGTGAGATCGCATTCCACATGAACCTTTAATAAGTTGCACTATCTTCGGAACGGAAGATTTTATCATCAAGTGTACGTGAAAGTAAACCCGAGGTTAGCCTAACAAAACTACTACCGTCTTATCAAGACCGCCTTGAATACCACATCCTCACATTGCGTAATTAAGTTTTGCTTGACCCACATCACAACCGAAGTCAACAAAGCAAAACTGTTTCAGCCTTATCGAGATTGTCTTGGATAACACATTCTCACGTTGTGTTATTAAATTCCTCTTGAGCTACATTCACATATCGTAGCGCTTGCGGCCCACATATTTGAACGCCCGAACGAAGCATTATATAAACAATATAGTACCTCGACAACAGTAACCCTCGATCGACTACAGGGTTGCTTCCGTAGAACGAACGCCACACGACCGTTCCGACTAGTGCTTCGACAACTGTCACGAAGAGCGCTACGCGCAAAACGACAAGACAATCGTCACACGACAGGACTGGCCGCGACCTGCAATTCCTGTGAAGAGGATTTGTGCTCTGGTATAAGTCACTACTTTCTCATTACTTTATTTTTGTGTGACACTATTAAATTCTATTTCGTACATTGTATTCTTATGGCCGGCCTCTCATTTTTATAGTTTTACTGTACTGATACACAACGAACACGCTTCAATGGTTATACTTCATTTTTGTTAGTGCACCCTTCTGGTAATTTCCATCCGCCAGCTAGTCGGGTAGTAACCTACTAAGACACTAACGGAACATTGAATTTGGCCGTGCATGTGAAGATTCGGTCGAGATCCTGCTAAAAATATTCTAATATATTGGATGCGCAGATTACCCTCCAGAACCTTACTTTTCCTGCAAAGAAAACGCAAGATGATCGGAGTAGCTTAGGCATGTTGTTTGCATGTATCCGAAAAGGATTTCACCTTAATGTAGTTCCCTCGGGCAAGCAAATGCTCGATGGATCCCCGTCAGTAAACTAACTGTCCGCCCTCCACTTTCACAAAACTAGATTTTCTCCATCCTTCGATGCAGCTGTCTGCTAACACCGCACCCCCACAGTCTGTTGCGGAGCACGGCATGATTTACCTTATCAAATGTCTCGCCTAAGCCAATATAAACGACATCCACTTTTTGATTCAGCATGTGTAACTATTTGTGCCTCGTCAACAGTAGGTTGGTGATGCTCTAGCGACCATTTACCACGCCATGCTGTGCGGGCATCAAGTGCCTGCCGATTCTAAATGCTCCAGAAGACCCTTTTGAACGGTCTTCGTCAGGGGTTTTGCAAAATCAGCGGTCAGGCAGGTCAGCCAGTAGCTGTCCACTTTGCTTGTGTTTAAAGGGTTCGATATTTTCTTAGGACTGAGCACGTTTAGGCGCCCGGTTATAGTCCAGCGAATAACGATCTGTTGCACGGCTTAGTTACAGAGAGCAAGATGAGGGTTATTATGGACTTAAGGATCAATGAGTGGATTCCATCTGGCCAGGCAGGCTTTGTCCCGTCAAGTCTTGACAGTAGCTTGCGTACATATTTCATGCCGCAACCCAAACATTCTAGTCCAGCAGGGCAGTATTTGTCAAAATCGGTACATACCCCTGCGTCAGATGCAAATGCGCAAGTTACGTGCACAGCCAATGCTGACGCGTGCTCTGTGCTAGAAGTTAGGGGCCGTCCATCTAAGCCTTCCACCACTGGCACATTGCCTGCAAGTATCAGACGCCGCTTTACGTAGGCGAAAATACCCCTTGGCAGCCGCCCTTGCGACGCTTCCAAGCTGCTCTTCGAAGCTACTGCGCACTCTTTTTCCGCACCTTCCCTGCGCTTGCGCTGTACATTGTACACACTAAACTCTTCCTTAGGGCCATATACTACGAATGTCTACTAATTTGTCTGCTCCGTTCTCGGGCCAGATTGCAGCATTCCTTGTCGAAGCGATGTAGCTTGACTGGCCCACACTTCCGGTAGTTAAGATGTACGAAGCAGGCGGACAACGATTTTACTCACTTCTTTAATGATAGTGTAGGTTTTTCAGTAGACCAATAATCTGGTAATGGCCAGCATATCTGGCTCGGTGCACCAACCCTATCATTAAAGTCCGCCTTCAAGTAGCTGAAGGCTGGTTTCAGCAGAGATAAGTTCGGCAGCTTCAGTTCCAAGCTGGCTATGCTCATCTTGTGGTTACCGCGCTCTTGTGCTCGGAGAATTGAATGTCACGCACACATTGCTCACAGCTGGTCAGAAGCAAGTCCATGCGCAATAACCCCGAGCGCATTTATTCGCGTTAGCTAGCTGATGTGCTGTGTGGCCGGAGTTACAAATATCATATCCCTACAACACTTCTGAACTTCACAGTTGCCAGGGGGAGTTCAGCCTCAGGCCACTATAGTGAGAGCATGTATAAATCGCCCATGGGTAAGAGCAGCAATACGCTCACATGGTGGCAGACATGCGGCAGATATTTCAAGCAGCGGCTGAGCGGTCAGCGACATACCACGACCATGAGCATCACGCATCGTCGGAACTGAATCCGGCAACATAAGTGGGCACAAATAAGCAGCATTTCGGTAGGTACCCACTAGTCTGCGACATAAAAGGGACCCTATGTATATCAGAACGCCACAATGATCCTTTGATAGTCTGTCACAGCGGAAGCAAGAGTAACCGCTGCTTTCTACCTTTAGACGCGTAAGACTGTTTTAACAGTTCGCAGCAAGGCATAATATGTATGACCGCTGAATAGGTAAAAGTAGCCCGGCTCATCGAGTCTTTTCATAAGGAAGCTGGCTTTCATAATAACTGAGCGCAAGTTGTGGTAAAAAGCGCTGGCTGCGCATGAAGCATTAGAATACCTTTGATACGCATTCGAGGAGGAATCTGATTGCCCTCCTGAAAATTAAGCATAAGCAGATTGGTTTCACCATCGTCACTGCGCTGCTGTAATTACACCATTGCGAGCTTGGTTTCGCTGTGTCTGCGCGCATGTGAAAGGTAAACCTTTTAGCATAATAGGAGGGAACAATATTAAATTAAAGCTTGACAATTTAGGAAACGTCATCATTATGGGTCAATTTTGACCCGGTTCTATTTTCAAAGCGAGTGAGCTATTTCAATCCTAACCTGTCATCATTCACGAAGAGCAGCCTGTCAACCAAACATTGCAGAAATTATAACGTCATGTTCATAACACACCTGGACACTTAAAACAATGGATTCCGTTTTTTGACGGACCAGGAAACGGCCGCCAATCAAGTCGCTCGAGGTTTCCGTTGGTTGCTCGGCATTCGCATTTTCCATTAATCACCAATGTGCTCATGGCAAATTTGAGCACCGTTGTAACCTGAAAATTCCCAGGCCATGAAGCCGAGCTGGCCGGAGCGCTAGCACGTGGCTGCAAAGAAGAATTGCTGCCGTACTAGCTGTTGCTCTGAGTTTCGTGCAGAACAAGCCGAGCTGAGCGTTTAAGCGCACTTCGTTATCATGCATAGGTTGCCAGGCACTTTGCCTATTTACTCTCTACTCTGAGAGACCTTGCATAAAAGGTATCTGCAAGACGTCACCCTTAAGGCCTTTAAGTAATTGCAACTGTTTCGCAGGCATAACCATTCAGAGAATAGAAAATTGTTATTTGCTTACCCACATGTACTCGCATGTGCTCGATGCACAATGATGAGGGTGATTTTGTTGGTGCCGTTGATGGTGATGGGGATGTTTTGCTGCTGCTGTTGAAGGTAATACTCATGGTGAGGTTTATGTTGCTGATCTTAAAAATGCTGATGATCATTATCATAATGATGGTATTGTGAATAAGGAATATGATGCTGAGGATACTGTTGTTGAATACGATTACTGGTTACTGTGCACTGGTTATTGGTTGGAAGCAAAAGTTTAGGAATTTCAGTGTAGCTGCATCTCATGTCCCTCTGGGGCAAGCACCTTTTCTGTTGGGAAGACGTAAAATATATTTTATATCTTCAATGGTTTGTCTAGTATCTGCTCACATTCCGACACGGACTCACCTAAACTACGTGCTGCGGCAGCTCGTTTCAAGCTTTCATCGCACTGCTTTGAAAACAGAGTTAATGAGAGACACGTCCCTACTCCGTTATGAAAAGTTTGTACTAGTGTCCTCCTGTGTTTTTGGCGTGCGCAGGCCAAGCACCGCCTCTAGCTGGATTAAGCACCCAGGTAAAATATCCAGTGCGTCATGATGTGGTGAATCAACAGTTGATGATAAGCTAGGATGCAAATCCCTAAGATCGTACACCATGCTTGGTGCAGCCCACCTCGTAAATTAGGAATCAGCACGGTGGCTACCTGCGGCATTCGCTCGATCCTTTCTACCTCATCCCGGGTGATAGGAAAATACGCAGGAGTGTGGTGCTGAAGCTTTGGTTGGATTTTTGCGACTAAGCAGCCCGCGGTAACACCAAAATCCAAGTGCTAAAGCCGCGCCTGCTTGCCCGTACCAAAGAAGCTTGTTTTGCTAAAGCATCCTTTTGTAGTTTCCATGGATTTTTGGACTTATGGTGAAAATACAAGCAAGACTAGCAAGAAAGATGCAGGATAGTTGGTTTGACCTGTCAGCGTGTAGATTAGACTGTGCTCACACGTACCCAGCCTCATTAATTACAACTTGACTAGGTTACACAGAGCGTGACTTCGGCAGTCCACGTGGAGCGGCGGTCGATATGCTGCTGAAGCAGGCACAAGTGCGCGGATTACTCTCCAAACTTTCATGTCTTTTGCGTGTATTGCAAAATGAGATTGGAGTAGCTGGGACAATTTGTTTGCATGCATAACAAACCAAACCGTCTATAGTAATTGGCTTGGAGCACGCCAATGCTCGATGGAAACAACTGAATAAAATAGTTATCCACCTGGACTCTCCACATCGCATTAAGGAACATAGACCTAAATGGTTCTTGAACGGAGGCACCGGAGTGCTTACAAGCGGTATTTTTCTCATCTGTCCGAATCAGGTCATCAGATTAATCAATCGAATGCCTTTACTGTTATTCATCAGGTTCCAATAAGCAATTTGAAAGTTACGCAGTTAAATGTGCTCACCAATGCATTGGCCACGGCGAACCGCATACTCCAACCTGCATTAGCCGGAAAACCATCAGTCTAGCTCTTACGCTGACATCGACTCAGGCATGGTGAGTACGTAACCCTCACTCTGTGTGCATGAGAGAGTTGCCCACTACTCGCTGTCTAACCAATGACCGAGTCAATTCACACCACACCCCCGAACCAATCACTACACATCCCCTTATAATGATGAATCATTGCAAACGTATGTTTGCTTCAGACTGATGTTTATAATGAATCACTGAGGATGTTTGATGCATCTATCGAAAGCTGTTAAATTAAATAATTAAATAAATAAATATTTTATTCTCGACTATGCGAGGCACGCCAATTGAGGCATGATCAGATATGTACAGCTGTACAGACATTTTATGGCAACTGTAATGACAGTAGAAAATTGTTCAAATGTCCATGCTTGGAACTGTGTGATGGTGAACATGCGAAACAACGATTTGGTTGTAGTGGATCGGGACCCATTCGGTTGGACATAATCGCTCTACCAGTCATACCTCGAATAATAATAGACTGAGAATCCTGAATGATCCAATGGAAGATAAATGAAGAGCACGTCAAAATGATGACGCTAATTGATCTGATAGTGTGAAGTTATGGGCTGTGACTTTATTCGGTGGCGAGTCACATTCGTCACGTTGCAGTGTTGTTAAACGGACATTTGTGGCTTTTTTATAGGGAGAACGCTTGCCAGGCGAAAACTCACCACGTCCTGAAGCACTGCCGCCAATCCATTGAATGGCAAGTTGTAACTGGCTATGTTTCTCGTTGAACGTTTGTTTGCTCCGTTATTCCCAGTCAAGTTTCGTCCAATTTTTCTGCTGACTGATGCGTGCCTGGGTCCTGTCCTGTGCTAAATCGGTAGGTCAGGAACTAAACCTTCTTTCTGGATCTGATGTGTTGATCATCTGCAGAACCACGTGAAGTCACCGAAGGATAGAGGTTGAAATATGTTGAAGTATTGGAGGATAGGATAAGGTTCCGAAGAAAGAATCGCAGATCCCCCTGGGTATGTAGTGAAATTGATTGAATATGGGAAACCGCGGCCATTTGAGCGGTCAAAGCGGATTGAAGAGCTTAGAAAGACCGATTGCTCAAGCTTTGTATCGGCAGGAGAATGTGCCTTCCGAAGTCGAAAGTCCTCCAGTCAAGCGATATGTGGAAGAGGTAGTGTTAGATAAATTGAACTCAGTGGTTCAAGCCGCGGAAGAATTGTATCAGTGCAAGATATTAAATAATTTGTCCGGTTGGTAAGTTGCAAAAGGGTTGATAATTTTCCGCTCGTGTTCAGGTAAAGGAACTGTGTGCCTTGTATTGTTGTCGCAACGGTGGACAATTCCTTGGATGCGTGTCGCCGTACCTGTGACAGACTCGGGAGAAAAAAGGGAACGAACAGAGACGGCCACACAGACAGAAGAAAGGAATGCATCTGGAATGCAGTCAATCAATTGAGGCGATGCCTGAAATATTGTACCCTATACATGTAATTGTTATTTAAATATCGCATATACACGTATATCATAAGTAGCGAAATACGACGAGAACCGAGCAGAACACGGATCCGTAAAGAATGAGAGATTGAAGATGAAGCAGGAGTGTTTGGGGGTCCTAAAATAGGCACATGCTCAAACGGTGGGAACCAGAGAGAGGAGAATGTGGTGTGCAGATAATGGGGAGGAATATCACTCAGAAGTAGCGACAGAGACATATTTCCTTAGTCTTAAATTGGTAGGAAGGCAGGAAGTCAGGGAGGACAAACACATGTAAGTTAGCGTCGAATGAAGAAGGAATGCAACAGAAAGCACAGGAAGGTAAGCAGGGAGTCGGTATAAGAGGTTCCATTGAGGAGAAGTGAAAAAGTTGCAAAAAGAAGGATGAATAATGCTCAGTGATGTAATTAGTGTAAGGGTGGCGGAGCGGTGCGCCGGAATAGGTAGATAGTATGGCGAGCAAAACACAAAGGATGAGGGGCGAAGAGTGTTGGGACTATACAGCCTAAATCGTTTATGTCTCGGATGTCTGGAAGCAATCAGAAAGGAGACTGGGCAGACGAGGATAGATTAGAGCCAAACCCGAAAAGTTCTCCGTCCAATTGAAAAGGAATGTAAAGAGGGCGCGAAAAGGGAAGAATGAAGTCTGAAAGGAAAAGTAACTATGGTGGAAAAATGGAAAAGCGCACAATGGTCTCGAGGTGTTGTGAACAGACCAATGGATTTGTCGATGACTCATTGAGAAGGCCCAAGCAGTCAGAGAGGAGACCATTGAGACGAGCCTAACATGTCGACTCATAAAGAGAAAACGATATTATTATTATTGCCAGAAGGTTAACATTCGGCAGATATGGACATGTTAAGATGTAAGGGGAATAGAGCAAATAAGATAAATCACGACCAGTAATGTTCATGAGAAGAGAGTCACAGAGCGGTACGTCGGCAGAGCATAGATCATTTCGATCTTAGACGTTCGAGAGGGGTCAGAAAGCAAAAGAGCGTTTAGGTGAGATTGGATAAGTCAGCAAGATGAAGCTAGACAGTCAAATTAAAGTGGGGATAACAGTAGTGAATGTCACGGGAAAAGAAAAATTGCGGGACTACGGAGGCTATATAAAAAGCCCGTTAGCATAGCAAACGAAGCTCTCAGGCTGAGGGACAGGGTGTGTTGTGACTGCACAGCCTAGAACACGTGCGTCTCTGATTTCTGGAAACAGTCAGAAAGTAGGAGACTGGTCAGACGAGGCTAGAGTAGAGCCAGGCCCGAAGAGTGAAACTATGCGCGCCCGACTTGTACCTATTGCATACGGCAGTGTTGGTCCTGTCAAGTGATATTTGTTCGGCAACAAGTGTAGGAAACGGTCCGGACGACAACGCAGACAGTGTAACAACTAAGTTTTATATGGATTCAATGACGATTGCGGTGTGTACAGCCTATAGCGAAATCGCTGCAACAAAGCGAAAACGAAAGGGCGCGACATCTATGAATAACCACATAAAAGCGCTGCAAAGCGGCTTCTACGAATTCATCCGCCTATGTAAAGCGGCGCTTGGGGACTGCAGGCAATGTGCCAGAGCTTGAGGGCCCAGCGGTTCAGCACTAGCCACGAGCGCAGATTTTCGTCCAAACTGGTGGTGCACATGGCATACGCAGTTGCGAATGTAATGTATATCTATGGCCATTGCTTCTTCAGCTGGTCTAGAGTGGTTGCCTTGCAGCAGAAAAGTTGTACGCAAGTTACTGGCAAGTATTGACGGGACGTAGGCCGACAAAACAGATGGGTTCCAAGTACTGCTCGTGAATTTCCAATCGGCCACTGCCTTGCCTCAGGCAAATGAGCTGTTTAACAGTTACATATTAGTTAAAAGTGTAAGCCGCAGTTCCACAAATTTGACTGACTGGTATCCAGCAATGATTGCGCGCCTCAAATCACAGTGCTGAGGCCGTTATTGTTCGATCCATGTAAATAATATGTCTCTGCTACTCTAAACACATTGTGCGTTGTTCGCAGATGACGTGAATGTGTGGAGAGTAAGCAGTGCATCCAAGCACTTGGACCTGCCTCTGCAGGAAATCGACCGCAACTGCACGTGTACTGCAGAAAACAAGCTTCGGAGTAACGGTCAAGATGCAAATACTTTGGCCGGATAAGCGTAAGCGCAGCCGAGCTTACTCGGTTCGAGTTCAATCATTGAATCCCGCTCATTTGTTTCGAGATCACGGTGTGCTATCACAATACGACCTGAAGTCCAAAGAAAACACGCATGGGCTCTACCAACTCAGCCTCTATCAACTACGGGCGCTCAAGCGCTGCTTTTGCACCCGGTCCAAAGATTTTGCGACTCGCCTCTTCTTCACGATAATCCGTCTAATGATTAAGTTTGACACCACACGCTATTTTGATATCACCCCTGGAGAAGTAGAATGGTTTGAGCTAGTGCAAAATGTAGCCTTCAGGCTGATTTTCATTGTAATAGTTGTGCCGTACCAATACCGGTAAAGAAACTAGGGCTTTACACCCAGCTATTCATCGACTGCGGGTTGACCTCGCCATGACACACCGGTTACTACATCTGGATTATTACAACACGGTGAGGCTTCTACTTCATCTACATACACCAAGCAGCCCATGATGACAACGGTACAAGCTTTTCGTACGGGATTAAAAGCCGGTTGTTAACCAATACAGTTTATAAATGATATTGGTGAAGGTAAGCTACGACCTGCTGCAGCACTTACTTGGTGCCAATCCTGTGTCGGAATTTACGAAAGCTTCGGACATTCACAGCTCATTTAAGGTATATAGAGCGCAACCAAAACTCACCAGGTTTTAGCCATGAGTAACATTTGATTATCGTACACAGATATACCACTAGTTGCTGCTGCTATCCAGTAATGAATAAATATTACTCAAGGTCATATAATCATCAACATCATCATCAGTTGTAGCAAACCAGCGTTAATGTTATCATCATCATTATCAATATATTCATCCTAATAATCCTTAACCCATTCATCATCATCAGCATCATCACCGCTCTCATCTTCCTCAGCATCATCAGTAGCCTCATTTTCATCATGCAGCATTATCATCCCCAACAGCATCACTAGTATCCTATACATCATCAGAGCCATCCTTATCACCATCCTAAACAACCATCCTAGGCCGCCATCCTCAAAAGCAATCATCATCAAGTTCATTATTATATGCAGCGTCAGCAGACTCCGAAGACATCATCAAACTCATCATCATAATAGCCATCAACATCATCAGCCTCAGCATCGCCATCATCGTTATCCGCAAGGTCCTCATCATCATTGACGTCATCTTCAAAATCATGCTTATGATTAGCGTCATCACTGACATTAAAAGTTTCAATATCAGCAACGTCACTATTGTCAGCATCCGCTCATCCGCATCATCAACCATCACCACCAAAATCGTCAGTATCAACCTCGGTAGTTTTTAAATCATCATCATCAGCCCAGCACCATCATCAGCTTCATCATCATCAGCAGCATCATCATCACAATAATCATCTGCTTCTTTATCTGGCTTGTTTTGTTACTTAGCACATCATAGCTCAAATGACACAACAGTGATGTATACACCCGTCTAAGTCACTGGTTTACTTGATACCATGGAAACGTCTTCACACACATAAGTCAAGTGTAGGACCAGGTGGAACGTGGTTACATATAACCCATAAAAACAAGTAGAGTCATCGTATTCAGCCATCGTGATGGTTAGCCTCATCATAATATTCAGCGGCGACATAAACCTCATCATTGTCACCGCTCTCATCCTAGTCCTCATTAGCAGCATTCAGATAAAAAACATCAGCAGCATCCTCCTTACTATTATCCTCATTAACGTCAACAACATAAGTAATGCCGTCACATTAACATCATCAGCCTCATCAGCATCCTCAGCAACATCATCACAAATATAATCTCTCTCATCGTCCTCAATATCACGCTTCACCTGAGCAGCAACATCAGCATCATTATTATCGTTGTTCTCGTTATCATCATCAAAATCAGCAACACGGTTAAACTTATCATCTTCATCATTAGAGACGCCATCCTCATCAGCATTATCATCATACTTATTAACGTCATCATCATCATCATCATCATAATCATGATAATCATAATCATCTTCATCATCATCATCATCATCATCATCATCATCATCATCATCATCATCATCATCATCATCATCATCATCATCATCATCGTCATCATCATCATCATCATCATCATCATCAATCATCATCATCATCATCATCATCATCACCACCATCATCATCATCATCATCATCAATCATCATCATCATCATCATCATCATCATCATCATCATCCTCATCATCATCATCATCCTCATCATCATCATCATCATCATCATCATCATCATCATCAGCAGCAGCAGCAGCAGCAGCAGCATCATCATCATCATCATCATCATCATCATCATCATCAACGCCATCATCATCTTCATCAACTGGCTTCTGATGCTACAGGAGAGCCCAGCGGTTTCTACCGTGGTCTACACGTAGCCTTTACTAAGGTCTGCAGTCTGATAAACCAGCGCATGTGCCGCACTACTTTATAAGCTCTCAGCGACTAAACATATTATGCCTTGCATAGACATGGTTAAACGCCGAGGTAACCGCCCATGAAGTGGAGATCAGCTGCTACTCAAGCTTCCGCTATGATAGATCATCTAATGTTCATGGTGGCGTTCTACTTTACATTAATCTTTCTTGTGTGGGAGACTAGTGAGCGCCTACCGAAACGCTGTTGGTCTAAGTGAGCAGTTTTGGTTTTTGATTTAAATCAAACATTGACAGTTACTCGTGGGTGTGATATATCGTAGTCCACTGAGCCGCTGTTTGGACTGGTTGCAGCAGGACCGCAAGCATATGAGTCGTCAGCTGTTCCTACTCATGTGCGATTTCATATTGCCCCGAATACATTGGCCTGAGGCTGAGCTTCACCCCAGCCACCGTGAAATAGTACCGAAGTTTACGGAGTTGATATTTGAAACCGGGGCCACACAGCACATCAACCAACCGACGCGCATTGATGCGCGCGCGGCTCCATTGTGTTTAGACCTGCTTTTGACCAGCTGTGAGCAGTCTGTGCATGACATTCAATTCTTAGAGCCTCTGGGAGCGAGCGACCACTCGATGGTCATAGGCAGCTTGGAACTACCGCTGCCGTATTCTCCCCCACTGGAGCCAGCGTTCAACTATTGGAAGCCGGTCTTTAATGGCCTCATTCGAGCAGCGAGCCAGATAGACTGGTCTTTATCACAGGGTACGTCTATTGGAACCTGTTGGACGTTCATTAAAGAGGGAGTGAAATCGTTGTGCGCCCGACTTTTACCACTCAAACTTCAGAAAGTTTGGCCAGTCAAACCACATTGGTTCGACAAAGAGGACAGCAAAATGGCCCGACGACTCCGCAGACTATAGGACAAATTCGTGGTTTCTGTTTCGAATGAAAACTAAAAGGAGTACAAGCCACAGCGAAATTTCTGCAACAACGCGGAAACAAGAAAGCGCAGAAGCTTCGAAGCGGAGCTCGCAACCCCCACAAAACTGCTCCTAAGAGGACTTTCGCAAATGTGAAGCGGCGCCTGAAGCCTGCAGCCAATAGCCCGGTGTCAGAACGCCCAGACGGACAACCTCTAGCCTCGTGTACAGATCGTGCGTCCGCATTGGCAGCGCATTCCTCCACCGTAATTGCAAGTGACCAGTTGTCTGTAACACGTACTACGAGTACCGCTCCGGCCGAACTTGACAGTCAGGACTGCAATATTAAGGATATACGCGTGCTTCTAGCAAGCCTTGACGTGGCGAAGCCTGCTGTGCGAAATGGTATCCACCCACTGATCCTAAAGTCCCTATCGGCCATCCTCGCGCCTTCTCTAACTGACCTGTTCAACAGGTCACTATCCACTTGACTATTACCGGACGACAGGAAATGCTCAGTCGTAAAGCCCATACCGGAAAGCGGTAACCCAAGCAAAGTGGAGGACTACCGGCCGATCTGCCTGACGGCGGTTTTGGTAAAGACGCTCGAGGAGATCATGAAGAAGAGCCTTCTGCAGCCTCTCGAGTTGAAAAGCCACCTGACGCTCGCACAGGATGCTTCCAGAAAACGTCGCTCGTGCATAACCAACCTACGATTGACGAGGCAAGATTGGTTACAAGCGCTGAACCAAGGTCAATAAGTCGACATCCTTTACATTGACTTCAGTAAGGCTTTTGACAAGGTAAATCATGCCGTGCTCCTAGACAGGCTGAGGAGGTGCGGTGTTGGAGGCTCACTGCACCAATTTAACAGGTGTTTCAATATTGATCGAAGGTGAAAGGTCTAGGTAGACAACCATTTAACCGACTGGTATCCATCAAGCAGCGGCGTGCCCCAAGGCACTGTACTTGGGCCGATTTTGTTTCTGATCCATGTACACGATGTGGCTCAGCTTATCCAAGTGCCTTGTGCTTTTCTCGTAGGTAACTTGAAGGTGTGGAGTGTGACCCGCACACTCGGTGATTGTGATTTACTTGAGCAGGACCTCGACCGCCTCTCCACGTGGTCTGCAGAGGCCAACCCTCCGATCAACCCGGTCAAGTCGCAATTCATGAGGCTGGATACGTGTGAACACAGCCGAACCTACACGGTGGCTGGTCAACCGTTGCATCCTGTGCCTTTCGTGCGCGACCTCGGGGTACACCCACGCTGCGACTTAAAGTCCATTGACAACACGAATTGGCTGTACCAAAACAGCCTTCACATGCTTTGGTCGCTCAGGCGCTGCTTCGGTACTCGGTCCGAAGAGATTGCCATTTGCCTCTTCGTCTCGAGAATACAACCAATGCTAGAGTGCTGCTCTCCCGCGTATCGTCCCACCAACCGGGGCGAGGTAAATTGGCTTGAGCGAATGCAGCCTGTAGCCACCAGGCTGATTTCAAACCTACGACGTATGACGTACGAAGACCGATGTAAGCAAATAGTACTGTACGTCCTAGCTTTCGCCGACTGAGGCTTGACCTCATCATGGCGCACCGAATACTACATCTGAGTGATTACCCAGGTTGAGACAACTGCTTCATCTGCGAACTCCAAGCTACACTCGAGGACACTGGTGTAAACTTGTCGCACCGGATTTGAAGCAAGTCGCTCACCAACTAAGTGTCAAACGCGGAGTGATGACCGTATGGAAGGACATGCCGCAGCGGGTAGTAAAAGCGAACGCAGTTTCGAAATTTAAAAAGCTCCTTGACAAACACTGCAGACTCAAAATATACAGAGCGGAATATAGCATAACGAGTATATATCCAAGCGCGACGAATAATGCAGCTACACAGAGTAAGCTCGATTCGCTGCTTCGAACCAGCAATCAGTAATCAGTAATCATCCTCCTCATCCTCACCCTTATCATCATCATCCTCATCATCATCCTCATCATCATCATCATCATCATCATCATCATCATCCTCATCATCCTCATCATCCTCATCATCATCATCATCATCATCATCATCATCATCATCATCATCATCATCATCATCATCATCATCATCAACATTATCGTCATCATCGTCAGCAGCACCATCACCGTCATCATCACAAGTGTCATCTTCAACATCATCATCACGCTCATCCTCGTCCGTCTCATCAGCATCAGCATGAACATCCCCAGCAAAATCCGCATTATCCTTATCCTCATTATGGTCATCAACCTCAATAATACCATTATCATTAGCACCATTTGTCTCATCAGCATCATCGTCATCTACATCATCGTCATCCGCAACATCATCGTCACTCTTATCCTCGTCCTCCTTATAATCATCCACATGAGTAGCATCAGCAGCACCCTCATTAGCATTATACTCATTGTCATCAGCAACATCAGCAACACCATCCTCATTGTCGTCAAGAGCCTCATCAGCATCATCCACCCCAACAACATTGTTGGACATCGCACAATGGACAGTACATTTGGCGTATGTAGTTACATTTCGCATTCCTTGTATTGTCATCCTGAGGAACAATTGCACTTACGCCAAGGCATTAGGTGTGACGTCTTGCGCATAGTTTTAAGCAATGGCCCACAGTTTAGAGCGTGAAGAAAACATGTGCCTGGCAATCTACGCATTATATTGAAGTGCACTGAGACGCGCTGCTCGACTTGTCCTGTACCAAACTCAGCGCAACAGCCAACAGCTAGTACGACAGCGGTTCGTCCGTGCAGCATAGTGCTACCGCTCCAACAAAATCAGCTTCAAAATCTGGCTAACTTTCAGTTGACAATAGAGCTTAAAGTTGCGATAAGCAAACTGGTGAATAATGGAAAATGCAAATGCCAAAGAAACCAACGAAAACGACTAGTGACTTGATTGCACGCAGGTTCCTGGTCTTCCACGAACCTGCATCCTTTGATTCCTATCCCCAGGTGCGCTATGAACATGACATGAAAATTTTGCGAACTGTGTTTGCTGGACTGCTCTTCGTGGCTGATGGCGGACTTAATGTGAATTAGATCGCTGGCCTCAAAAGTAAAACTTAGTGCACAGTTTAAAGTTGAGTGTGACTTTTGTTGAATGGATACATAAGAAGCTAATATTAACCCGCCGTAATTTGTAAAATGTCTAAATTTCCGCATGCGCCCTGATTTATGCCAAGTTGACAAAGCTAAAATTATGCTTGCGATGGTTGTACGACAGTGTGGGAAGCACGATGAAGAAACGAATTATCTTACCTTTTTAATTTTTGGGTGGCCATTTAGATTCCTCCGCAAATGTGGATCAACGGGTTTCTGCTGCTTCAAGCATGCACCTCGGTTCCTACCACAACCAGCGCGCAGCTATTACTAACACTTACAGTCTGATGAACAGACGCTTTTTTATGTGCTACTTTTACCCTCTCAGCGGCCAGACGTACTACGCCCTGCTGCGCAGTAGTTAAACACCGGCGTAATCGCCTAAGAAGTAGAAATCGGCGCTTACTAGTGCTTCCGCTGCGATGGACCATCAAATGCTCACGGTAGCTTTCTGGTTTGAATTAGGTTTTTGTTGTGTGGGAGACTAGTGTGCACCTAACAAAGCGCTGCTTAGTTTTGCGCAGGTACGTTGTCAGATTCAGCTCGGACGATGCGTGCTGCTGGTGGTCGTGGTACCTCGCAGTCCGTTAGGCCGCTGTTTAAAATCGTTGCCGCATGTTTGCCACCACATGAGCCTTCCGCTATTCCAGCGCATTAGCCATTTCAACTTACCCTCAATACAGTGGCCTGAGGCTGAACTCCTCCTTTGCCATTGTGAAGCAAAGCAGATTTGTACGGATTGGATATTTGAAATAGGGCCGTTCAGCAAATCAACCAAGCGGGACCATGTATCCTTCTTGGACCTGCACGTGACCAGCGGTGAGCAATGTGTACATGTCATACAAGTCTTGGAGCTCCTTATATCGGGAGTCCACTCGATAATCATAGCCAGCTTGGAACTCCCGCTGCCGTACTCTCCTCCGCTAGAGCCAACCTTCAACTATTGGAAGGCGAACTTTAACGGTATCATGCAAGCAACGAGCCGAGTGGACTGGTTGATAACAAAGATTTTGTCTATTGAAAGCTCTTAACTATCATTAAAGAGATGCGTGAAATTTTTGTGCGTTGGAGTTGTAGCTCGTACTTATCGGTGCGTTGGACCCTTCAGGCTACACTGGTTTGACAATGTGTGATAAAAACGCGCCCGACAACGACGCACACTATGTAACATCTAAGTGTTATATGGCTCTAATAAAGATTACTTGGCGCAATATATACAGTGATTTAGCTGCAAACATGCGCAAACAAGGATTCGTAGTAGTTTCAAAGAGCAGCTTCAAAGTGTCACCAAAACGGGCCGGTTCTAAGTTTTTCTGAAATGGACAGAAAACCAAAATGCTATAAATACTGCGCCTATAGTATTGCAGCTGGTCTATCGCTGTGGGCATGTTTTTCTTGACCGTGAGCGTACCTAAAACACTCAGTAAAGGGCCCAGTGGGCTGCATATTGCCACCCTATCTACTTCGCATTATGTCGCGTTCCAACGTTGGAAAGCAACATTAACAAGAAATCCTTAAGTAAATCGGCCGAAATGCGTATTGCACAGCCAAAGTGTTCGGCTAGTTCTAACACCTACTTCCTAGTCTTATGCTGACGAACGCTACTGAAGCGAGTTTCCACACCTACGGAACACTTGACCTCTTCTGACCAGTTCGCATCAAGATCATCAATGGGTTAAATGAGTCTTTAAGACAGTACATTTGACTAACTGTCTCAGTGAAGAAAGACTCTTCATCCACCGACGATCTAATCTATGTTGGGGTGCCTCCACTATCTAAGGAATTGGCCGGAGCTGCACACTACATTTGTGCGTTTTATCGGTGTACAAGCATTTCACTATCTTTACACAAACGCGGTACAAGCAAACACTTGTGAAAGAATGTTTTATTCGTGCCAGGCTACTGTGCTCAACAGGCTGTTTAAAGGATGCTTTGAAGCGAATTGCAATCTTACTGACGTCCAACATTAACCCTAGAATCTGTATAACAAAACACAGCTAACAACAAAGACCAATGGTCTTGGTACCGGTGGCAGAGAAGAAGGTGGCTTATCTCAAGTTTGCTTTCAAAAGTGACATTGCCATGCTAAGGACGACTAAGCGCCTGATCGCTGCTGTCCATAAGATTTGCTATGTCGCACAGGCCGTCAACAACAACTAAGCCAGCAATTTATCCGTGCCTCATCCGAAGGCAGCTCTACCAATCAGCGCTGGTTCTCATTGTGCAAACCAATTTATGTTTAACTGCGGAGTTCCTCACATTTCAGGTCCGATTGAGCATACTCTTTCCGAGTAAAGGAACACGTACCGAAGCAGATCCTGCGTAGAATAAACGAACAACCTTTTACTACCTAAGCCCTGTCGTCGCTTAAGCCGCCGGCATCCTCCAGAGGTAAAACATGTTGTTTACTGGTCTACGGATCCGGCTCGGTACTGCGTCCAAAAGTTTGCAGCAGCAAGCTAATCCGCCATGGCTTTGTCCTGGTAAGAATATAGCGATTAGCCAAATGCAGCCTATGCTGTGCGTACACCAACATCTATTTGTTAGTCCCAAGCTTCCGTAGACATGAAGACCGAGGCGTTTACGCACAACGTGATCCCTATATTTTATAATTTTCGGTCACATACACCATTTGATGTCGTTTCTCACCGCTTGTTGTTACTGGTACTGAGTAGACAACACGAAATGCTTGCATCCGCCAATACGGTCTTATTGCTGTACTTAAAGCAAATGTATGAGAAAAGAGCAGCAGCTTCCGTACAAGGCAAATATATATTTAATGTTTAACAGGAAGTTTTAAGGCTGCAAATGAAGTGCTCAGCACGACCTCATGAAACATGAAAGCAAGGTTGAGCGCTCAGCGCTAGCAAAATTCAAGTAGAACGATATACGTACATTTGCTTTTAGGATATTTTATAAGGTATTTTAGTTGGCTAGATAATAAGTGAAATGTACAACCATTAGAGAACCGCAGTCACGCGTAACACACGCATGCAATATACATTCTCGCATTTCCTAGGTGTGCATCCATATAAGCCAAAGACCAAAATCCCGCAGACATTTCATCACACTTAACTAATTCAACGTTCAGTGGCATATATGAAGGTAAATTCTACCGTATTCATTTAAGGTTTATGAACTATAGGTTTGCATACTTTAGTATAAGCTAGGGAAACCGGTTGCTGCAATATTAAATAGACATACTCCTTGTTTTTCAACAGGTAGCCCAATTTTTTCTTCGAGCCTTGAGTGGCTATATCAGCGCAGTTGAAGAAATGGCCAAGATTTTTGGGCTATAACTGACGCTACTATGATTAGAGTCAATATTATACAAGTGTATGGTGCTCAGCTGGTAACGTGTCCATATCAAACCTTATGAGCTGTATAGGAAGACTATGGCTTGCAGTTATACGTGTAGGTGCTAAGCAGACCTCAGTAGATAGTGCGCAGCTGACATGAACGTCCATGGCCAGAGTTGCTGCCTATGGCTTGCACTAGAAGCCATAATATGTAACTGCTGGCAACATAATTTCTTTCAGTTGCGGTCCAGGTAGATGATGAAGATTCCCTGGTTAAGCCCTTTTGAAGAAAATTAAGTGTAACGATTCCACCAAAACAAGGAGGATGTGTCGACGATCGAGGGAATGAAGATCATTGGAGGTAAACTAGCGGCCATGAGGAGGATTCTTAAGAGTTGGGCAACACTGTCATGTAACCGGCACGGACAAGATTCTTGTAATACACCTAGCTAGTAAATAAAGAGGCGTGGTGCTTCATATTGCACAGCTAAGCCGATTGCAAGGAGCCATTGATAGGTAACTTTATCTGCAGATTTCGTTTGGAACCGTTGGTGCAAGTAGCCAACGTGCTAGGTGATGCGCAGCTCGCTGCGTTGGGGAGGAGCACTGCGACCGCGTCGAATGACTGCGCGGTAGGCGCTGTGCCTTCAATAATATTCTACCGTTATACCGGTACTAGGAGATATATGACAAATACTAAATTTTTTTACCCATGACGAAACGCAGGTGAGCCACTGATATCATTATTAAACATTGGGAGCAGCAAACATAGTGTCTAGCTCACAAAGCATTCAATGTTAAGCTTCTGCTTACAGCGACTACTGTATTAATAGATTATCAATCATTTGGAAAATTATATCAACACAACCCGCTCGCGTCGACTGTTTGAATGTTGAAAAAGCTGCAAGTACATGAGATGCATATCGTGATGCGGATGCGAGGCGGTAGCGACAATTTGGGGCCAGTTATTTGCTAAAACACCAAGGCAACTTATGGTGGGTTCTTGTCCCAAACATTTGCACACCAATTGTGCCTGGACCTAAGATGTGTTGAGACTGTGCTTACGTACCCAGCGTACAAAAAACACTTGTTACAAACGAGCTTTTGAATAAACTATGTAAGCTTGTGTAAAGCAATATTCCTTGAACACAGAGACCTATACTCTATACACGCGCAATCAGAATTAGTCAGCTGTGGCTGACGGACGTAACGAGACCGTTTCCTTTGACAAACCAGTATAACAGGTTCCGCTAGATTTTTTCGGAATACAAGTTGTCAGATTGCAGCAGGTGGAATCCCGCACTAACGGGTGAGCACCATAACCTATACTGTCATGAAACTTGTGATAGGGTATCGCGGAAACTTAACGGCCTTATAAGCAGCTCAGAAGAAATCAAGAGCAACATAAATAAACTGGGCCCCGAGAAAGTGCAAACAGCCTCCTACCAACTGCAGATGATTGATTACTCTATTGGAACAATAGGCCGATGAAGCAGTGGCTGGTAGCAGAATATGGGGCTGGCGGACAGCCATGCCACTGCTTTCTCTGGTACCTTGGCCGTTCAAATATGCCTAAAAGATCGCCGTTCCAAATAATGCACAGCCAAACACGTCGTGAATCTTTGGATCTGATAGTCGGAATGTACCTGAAATACAGAACACCTTTAAACGAAGTCTATGATAGTAGAAAGGAATCCAAATCCTATCTAAAAGCACCAAACTCTCAGGATGGAGAAGTCAGACCTAAGCGACTGTAAACCGGAAGGCCAGTTTCCATTCGGTTCGAAAGTGAATTGCAGCGGTTATCAACACGTGTCTCTGGGTGGCCAAGCAAAAAGAACTTCCTGTTGAAATGAAAGGGGGCATAACAATTATCGTAACGACAACGCAAATTATGTAATGTCGCTCAGTAAGGGAATCCACGACAGATACAAGACAGATGTCACAAACTGGAGGACCAAACACATACGCGAGACAAGGGTATCAGAGATGGACAAACGAACTTCAGGTATAGTCAGTGGGTAAGACGGTTGAGAAGAGGAGGATGGTTTCGGTCCAAACGCAGACACTTTGCGGGTCAGGGTCAGGGAGGCGAATATCATTGATGATAATTGCCATATTAGTTAATCCTTTTTAATGCGTTCCTTCAGCTTGTCTGTCGCTTAGAAACACTTCAACTTACCTCTGCTTGACAACCCAGAACTCTACGCGGTAGTTTGATTTATAGCTTATAGTATTGCGAAATAATTTTGGAAGCTTCACTCTTACTTTTGTCTGTTTTGTGCCCAATAGTTCGTGATAGCAGCGGAAGAATGTAAATCACCTACTTCTTATTCTATTCATAGTAACTTTTGTTTAGCTTTGAGGCTACATGGCTAGACAATATTTTTGCTAAACCATTAGTACCTTAATCACTGAAGATGAAGCATGTTGGTTGTTACTATACCGAAAAACTACACTTTCGTACCACATTCAAACCGGTCTGGTCTCCTCCGATATGAGTAAAAGGCGATCGAACCTGGAGGCTTTTAGGCCTCAGCAGGAACCTCTCTCGTGACCGCCACGTCAAGGTGGGCGAGACTTGCAACAACTAGTAATGAGGGACTAAATGTTTATTTGGAACACACGTTGTGTGATTGGATGGTGCCGCACCAACTTATTTTAGAACCCCGACTAGCATTGCACTGAACTTCGACAAATTTGATCGGTTCAAATTTTAGCTGCTGCGAACAAAACATCCGAAATATTTTAGGAAGTTCAGTATACTCAGGCGAACAACTACAACGAATATCCACCTGCTTCCTTGTATATAAGCCTAATGGTCTGTTTGACCAGGATTCATTTCAGTGCGAATACCGATCCACATTATCACTGCTAGTCGCAATCATTCCATATATTGAGTTTCGCGGAAAGCGTTTCCATTTCTAATACTTGCATTTAGCAGCGAATATATAGGGTAAGGACAAGTGTATGAAAGTTGCAAGAACCTTAGCGAAATAACAGACATGTGTTCTTATGCATAGTACTTCAGCCGTGTCTCGATGTAGGCTATTAAAAGATTAGACTTGAAACTAAGAATAAAACGGAAAGATCCATCCTAACATCCCTTTACTTTTAGGTACCAATGTGGGATGATTTGATACTTCACCCATATTTTATTACTATTCGTCAAAATTTACACCACGGCTGATTCAAAGTTTGCTCACATCAATTTACACTCGACTGCACAATAATGCTGAGCTAATAACAACCTGTTACAGCGGTTAAACGTTGTGCATCGATCGTTGATATAAATTATCGAAACCGAAAGAGATGGTAAGCTAGCACACTTTGCCGGGTTGCTAATTTGAAACAATAAAAGTTCATTGGAATGAAGTGCATGCCGGAAGGCCACCTGAGTAGGCCAATATACACCTTTACTGAGCTTTGTACCATTGAGGTACAAACGCAATCGTGTTTGTTGCCTGTATTTTTGTGCGATAAAAATGTGTAGCCCTGAGACGCTAGAGCCCGCACAGGTCCGTATGCTCAAAACGCTGCAAGATAACGGTTGCCCGACACCGCTCAGCAAAAAGTATGCAGTGATTCTCGATAGCCGTGAAGTGTCAATAACTGTCCCTAATAAAACTCGTTCCCGTCACTTCCCATTAAACGCGATGTTGCCTTTGATCTGTTGACCAGAAAAATTTTCAGTGACGTGGCTGTAACTTCCAGGTCGCATGTACAAATTTCCTTGCTGAAACCGCTCCCTTTATAGCGTAAGGCGTTAAAGACGAGCTTTAGGTTCAGACCCAAACTTATACCTAATATCAATTTACCTACTCCTGTGTTGCGCGTACTTGGGGTACACAACCAAGCGTTTGTCTACACGCATTGCGGAACACTGCCCAGCGGTTTTACAGAAAGGCAACGTCAGTCGCTTCAACAGTTTCATCCTGTAACATATGGTGGAAAGTGGACACCGAATTAGGACCCATGCTGCCTACCAAGAACTGTATGTGGTATAGTTACTGTACACTAAATTTCCTAGGAAGCAAATCTTGCGGACGGCAGAAGCAATCGCAATAAGGAAGGCGCAATCCGAATTATACAAACAGAAGGCTTTGCTGCCATGGCATCTTTCAACTTGGTCCTAGTTAGCTTACCAAATTGTATCACCTAGTGCGTCTACAATTATTATCTGATGCGCTTAGCATTCCACCGATAAGCAAACACGTGCTTGCTCAAATGGGATGTGCGTCTACTTTATTGATCAAGACATGCGTTTCTGTTTCTCGTAACTTCACTCTTCCTACCTCTTTAGCTCCTTCAACCATTTGTGCGCTGCCTTTTCACTTTAAAATTATAAATGCCTGAGGTGATGTGTCAAAAAAATTCATCCTCGCAAACTTTTGTTCTTGTACGCCCTTCTGCTTTTTTGCTGGTTTCACGGCTATATATCCTTGTATCTGATGACCAGTGCCCGCTGCCAGCTTACAAGCCGCTTCATGAGGCAAAAGGTCATGTGGAAACCACTACTGTTTAAATGTGTGTTGTTTCAATATAGGAGGTAATATTGCCAGGTTTGTTTTTCCAAGTAGTACACCTGTCATTTCTGCATGTAATGCATTAGCTTCTTATCCTAACTAGCCAGCATCCGTGAATGAGCGGGCCGATGTATCGCCTAAGACCTGGTCATAACTCGACAATGGTTAACAATAAGTAACCGATAATTGTTCATAACTTTCTTCTCTTCAGAATGCACATGTAGGAATGAATGAAAGGGCCACTCTGGGACTGGATATTTTACTCTCATTGCGACGAAAACTTGTCACCTACGATTCGCTTCTTGGAAGATTTACATAGGCACAAGCGGAGTTTAACTGTGCATGTTCGACTGCCTTAACAAAATAAATAATTTAGTAGAAAAGCCAACTTTCTCATTACGGATTATTTCCACGGAAGATAAAGCACCACCACGACCTACTACGTTACAATTTTGCATTGTTACTGGCTCCTGTCATCCGGCTACAAATAGAGTAGATGGCGAAGGTACAATCGGCGCTGTTCACAACCCGATAACACTGAGATATACTTAATCGCTAAAAGGTTACTAATTATCTGATACCTACGTTTACATAATTTGCAAAGGTTGTTTTTTAGTCTGCATACCTAGATGTCTGGCACACGAAGCCGGCGTCAAAAATTAAGGACACATTAGACGCGCTGGTATCTAGGATACCCGGTCGCTTTGCAGTTTTCAAATTAAGCTAGCGTTCACCATAGTATAGATGTAGAGTTTAAGTATTTGCATCCTGTATTTTGTGATGCCTCATTGGTAACATCGTGAGCCGTAATGATATGCTATAAGGAAAAAGTCTTACACTGAGAACCACAGGTTAGGATCAATGACCATGTCACGAACAAATGGAAATGAGAACATTCATGCTTAACAGCCGTCATTCATTGGCGAATGCTAATTTGCCGTTCAAAATGCGATCCAAACTCTTAGTAATTCTGCGTTAAAAAGCCCGCACATTAAAACGATTTAACTGAACAAGCAACTACGGACTAAATGTTGACAATAATACTAGTAATTGGCTTGACGCTTTCTGAGGTTTACTCTGAAGTATTCAGTAAGTTACTTGTAATGGATGTGCTCATCTGGTAGTTTAAAGTGCTCCAAACCATTGAGCCGATAATGCCTTGAGCCAGCTTAAAAGCTAACTCTTTTCTGCGTATTACATAAACTCAACTAACCTAACACACGAATTTTACATTTTGATATCTTTCCAAAAGCTCTAACAACGTTTGTTTAACTGCGATTTTATTTTGACCACTTTTACACTCTACGACCGCTAAGCATACGTAAAGTCTGACCACACTTTAAGTTATTACTTCAATCTATTGATCCATTCACAGTATTACCTTGGTTTCATTTGTCCTTCGTGTTATAATAAACCCTTTAAATCAACTGGTGGAAAATCTATTAACACTTTGAACATTTATTACGCGAAGATGATCTCACAAGCTAGGATTCCATAATGTGGAGTGCACAGATATAGCAAAGGTACCTCATGGAAACATTGCAAAATCCGATGCATGATTTGGTTAGCAAACTGACACCAAATGAAAGGGACCATATCAGGGTGTTCATAATCATTGTGTTATGCAATAAAAAGCTACCTACTCTCTCGCTGTTTCCAATGTGAAAGCACATCAAGAACTAAAATATGAGGTCAGCTGAATCATTACTATGTCGGCTTAAATTGGTACGGAACATTGGAAAACATCCGGAAGGTAAAATTTGAAAATCACTTATCTTATTATGGTTGGAACTAAATTGACATTCGAGCACATTTGGTAAAGGCTAGAAAATTATGTTATGGGTGGGTGCGTGGTCGTCACAAACAACCACTACACAAAAAATCTATGCCACAGGCGTGTTCTGACCTATTCGTGCGTCACCCCTAGCGCAAAATACACTCACCAAGGCTTTGTTGTAAACAAGAGGACAACTAGCATTCCTATGGTTCAGCGTCGCCTATGTTGTGCAGACAACTGCAGTAAAGTGCTTAAGATCAGTATTACCTGTTCCAGCTGCATTATATCGTACTACCCGCAATGTGCAGGCAAATCTGTCCAAGAAGTGAGACAGACAAACCAAGTTGCTGACACAATTTGGTTTTGCCCATCATGTCAAGTGATTCCAGTTGTCAACTGTTTATCATTGCTAATGAAAAAATGCGATAGGATGACTGAAATAATCGCACAATTTGTAAATACTAAGGTCGCTCTCTCGGAGGTAAATATGGCCACGATAATACCTCACCCGGTCAAAGTTAGTTCTGCGTCTAAACCGAAGAAAAGAGCTAGACGATCCAACCGTACTGCAGCCTCTGTGACCCTAAACCCACTGGGTCACCTCACTCCCATCAGTGGGCAAGCCTCAAACATGCCTGCGTCCACTTCTCCAACCATAGACGCTTCACTTGGAGATTCAGCCATGACACCGATAGCTCCCAGCGGAAGAAAATCCGGTGCAGATAACAAGCAGGTAACCTACGCATCGATTGCATCGACAAACACACTGGGAGCGACACACACAAGTTCATCTTCAGTACCGAGCACGCGTGGCCCAAAGCAGCTTTCACTGTCAACTCCAGTGGTGCCCTCTAAACAACTTGAATTGCCGGCAAAAAGTATAAAGCCAACACTTGCTAGACAAAACCACGCTGCGCTAACTCTCGTGTGCAACAACGTTCCCGAATCCAAATCTGGCACAATAAAAGGCAAGTTGCAAGACGATCGCAACCAGTGGAGTTCCATCTGCGAGGCGATTGGTATTCGGGTTGAGCCTGCAATGCTGCAACGCGTAGCACGTCACCTGACCTCAGTGCACTCTGGTGAACCTAGAATTCTTCGAGTAACTCTAAACTCAGCAGATGAGACAGAGGCTGTCCTGCTCTCAGAAGTTCGTCTTCGCAACTCACCGAGCGGAGTGCACATATTACATGATCTACCTTGGAAAGACCGCGCAAAAGAAGCAGTGGAGCAACGCGGTATTGCTACTAGGGATAGCAAGAAAACAATATTTGTTCATGGTGTTCCCGAGCTCCTGCATGCTTTGATCACGATACACAAACACATGACCGAGAACCGTGGTGCTACATCCGCGAAGCACTCTGTGTTAACAATGTTATTGCCAAATCCCTGACAAGAGTTCTGTCATCACATAACTACAAGGGCTGCCGTCTAAGGCTAATTAAAGTAATACTACACTCCGAGGAAATGGCGCAAATTCTGTTGGATAGCTGGTTAAAGTTTCGAGCTAGGTTGCCAACAGAAATACGGCTAAAGGCAGCAGGCGAACGACCAAAAGTCGGAAGAAATTCGATGGAACTTGCAAACCCTGCAAATTCTTTATTTGCACAGTCCTTCGGAGAGATCGGCACAACAGCGCCCACGTCACACAGGAGGACCGAGCACAGCACGAGTAAACCGTCAGTACAGGAACACTCAATAATGTCATGTAACACGACTGAAATACACAAACCAAAAAACGATTAATTGCTGGCCACCTAACGGCCGGCTTAAAAGCGAACACAAACTTGACATCGACCAATGAACTCCTAACCACAAAAGCCCTATCTTGCATGTACACAAACGCTCAAGGCCTTCGAAGCAAGTTGGCCGAACTTAGAGAACTCCATGCCTCACAACCGCGCGACCTCGTCATGATTACAGAGACATGGTTAAACCCTGAGATAACCGACTGTGAGATCAAGTTACCCGGTATGTCGCTGCTTCGGACCGATAGAACCGGAATGGGTGGCGGTGTGATTCTTTACTATAATACAAGCCTCCGATGTGAAGTTATCGATCACTCGGAAATCCGAGCTCCCGATTCGCTTTGGTGCCGCCTTTGGTTGCGAAACCAGGACACATGTCTACTAGCCGCGGTTTATCGCCCGCCAAACTCAACGTCGGAAATGGACTCCAAACTGTACCACGTTTTTCAGTTTGCTTTGAACAAGTCCTACACCCACATTCTTATCGCGGGAGACTTTAACGTGCACGACATAGAAACGCCGGCAACTGACGGTACGCAGTTTAAAGCCTGTTTGCAAGAACTTATTGCTAGCCACCCTCTTTACAACCACGTAACCTCTCCCACCAGATTTCGAACTTCTAACAAGCCGTCCATACTAGATCTTGTGCTAACTAACGAAGAACTCATGGTTGGCGGGATAGTTACAAGCACACCACTGGGTCGTAGTGATCATGTCACTCTACTCTTTGATTATATATGCTATGCCGAGTACCCGGAAAAGGAGGAGGATAAAGTGCACACTGTCACGCACTACAATGTGTTGTCCAAGCTTGTTAAGGATACATCTTGGAATTTCTTATTCGAATGCCCCCCAGATTTGGCCTGGGATATGTTTACAAGGACTTTGAGCACACTGGTAGCGCAAGCATCGGAACAGAAGTCCTTCCAACCCAAAAACCAGAGTAAGTCATTTCTGAGGAGCAGAACACGTAAATGTATGTCCCGGAGGGATTTGGCATGGCGAAATCACCAGGGTTGCCCGAATGCTGAAACCTGGACTGCATACGTGACACATCGTAACTTCTGTGTGAAACTGATCCGCGAAGACAAGGTCACGCATCAGCAGAAGTTAATGAAGCGATTCTGCACTAACCACAAACTCCTGTATAGGCACATTAACGGCCTTCGAAAGGTAAAGCGAGGGGTCCCGTCGCTAGTCACGGCTGATGGATACACGCGGTCAGCAATGGAAGCAGCTGATCTCCTACGGCTTCATTACTCTCAAACGTTCCAACAAGTGTCGAGCCCAAACATTCACCTCATTTCTAATACTCCACCATCTGGTTTAGAAAACATCACCTTCACTACGGAGGCTGTGTTGAAGAAGTTGTTATCCTTGCGTATCCACAGTTCTCCCGGAGCTGATAACATCCGACCAAAGACTCTACAGGCAGTAGCTAGTGATCTAGCAGAACCACTGGCTGTTTTCTATCAGCGATGTCTAGAGGAAAACCTTATTCCACCAGTATGGAAGCAAGGGGTCATCACTCCTATCCATAAAGGAGGTAGCCACACTGATCCTGCAAACTACCGTCCAATAACATTACTTCCCGTACTATCCAAAGTGATGGAATCAATCGTCGCAGACGCGCTGATGCAATATTTGAAAAGCCACAATTTAATAGCCCCAGAGCAACATGGCTTTCGTCAAAAGCATTCGTGTAATACTAACCTATTAATTGCACGTAATAGCTGGACTGAAGCTGTTGATGATGGAGTTGGAGTCGATGTCATCTACCTGGACTTTTCAAAAGCGTTTGATCGTTTAGACCATCGAGTTCTCCTTCAGAAGCTTCGGAACTACGGCATTGGCCATCCAATCCTGAGTTGGATTAGCAATTTTCTACAAGAATGACGGCTAGTGGTGAGAGTCCGAGAATCATTTTCTCATGCAATCGACGTGACGTGTGGAGTACCACAAGGCTCGGTTCTTGGACCTCGTCCATTCTTGGTGTTCATTAACGATTTGGCGAGATCAATTACTTCCGATTTCTTATTTTTCGCTGATGATATCAAGATATGGCGAAGGATCAGAGGACCGGATGACCATGAACGGCTCCAGCACGATCTTAACACAGTGTCGAACTGGTCAGTTCAAAACGCTCTACCGTTCAACGTAGACAAATGTCGCGTACTACAATTACGCCATAGACATAACTACACCTACATACTTGGGACAAACGAATTGCAGAATAGCTCCCAGGAACGTGATCTTGGTGTGATCGTACAGAGCGACCTCAACTGTTCAAAACAGGCTGAGGTAGCTGCCAAAAGAGGCAACCAGCACGTCGGCATGCTGCGAAGGGCATTCGGGAGATTTGACCCATCAATCTTCCCAATGATGCTCAATTCCTACGTGCGCCCGCAAGTTGAGTACGCAATCCAAGCTTGGCAACCTTGGTTGAAACGCGACCTAGAAGCGATAGAGGCACCACAACGGAGAGCAACAAAGAACGTGATGGGCCTGCGGTATCACTCTTACCACCGAAGACTGAAGTTGCTGGGAATTTTCAGCGGACGTTATCGAAGGCTGCGCGGCGATCTCATATTAGCGTATCAGATATTGAGTGACCCCAACCACGTATGCCTCCATTTGCTGAAACTTAGCCACAATACGCAGCTCAGGGGTAACTGCTTAAAGTTGAAGGAACAATACAGCCGTCTAGAGTGTCGACGGAATTACTTTTCCCTTCGAGTTTGCAAACCTTGGAACGCACTCCCAGACTCAGTTGTATCCTCTCCTACATTGGATGTTTTCAAAAAACGATTAGATGTTGCTCTCAGCTCCCAACATTTTGTTACCCAAGCTCCTCTGTTGTGGATTACGCCAAGCATGTTTTCAACAGGACTAATGTATCAAATGGACCTAAGTGAGCGACCATATTTTATTTTCTCACTCCTTACCTCAACTATCACTGCGCCCCAGTGAGTTTCTGAATGTTTACGCGCGATATTTCTTTTTCATTTCACACTGATGTTAATTATCAAAGTGTTCATCTCAGCAGACGTTCGATAGATGACCCACACATATTTTAATTGCATCATATTCACCGCTACCATCCTACGGGACGTGTCAAGCACTTGCTTTTATCTCGTGATAAATCATTGTTCATTGTTCATTGTTCAGAAGTCAGCGCATGTTACAAAGGGTTCTCCTCTCAGCAGAGCAATTTCATCAATTTTATCCGTCATGTTTACAGGAACTGCTTAGTTATGTTACAGTTATCTGCTGCACTAGCTGTCCACTCCTTAGTGCTGCTTGACCTATCGTCGTAACTATATAGGGATGAATGCAAGCCACACCGTAACCTTCCAATAAAGGTAAATATGCAACGCCATTTAATTAACGCTGTTCTTATAAAAGCGATCGAAATAAATAGAAAGCACTCAAGTAAATGATTAGTTTTTTATTCTTGCCATGTAGAATCAGCAAATATGCATTCATGTTTTGTCCATCTTTAATTATTTTGTCAATTTACTTTGGCATTATGTAATTCCATGGGAAGTAACGGTATGAGATTATGCGGAAAAATTCACGGCCGATGAAACAAACAGGGCATAGATACCGCGTTCGCGGCTTTTCAGCTATCACACTTGTATATGAAAGACACAAACTACAATCCAACGTTGACTGAAAATTAGTCTAATATAAGTGAAAGTCACGATATTTTTCCTTTTAACCTTCTATATATCCCGCTTTCTATGTTGTTCCGTAGAAGTTACGAATAGGGGAAAATACTGCTATGTTGTTTAACGAACCCGCATTTGTTAATTTTGTTTATCGGCTCTATTACACAGCTGCCGAAGTGCGTCTTTTTACGTCCTGGACCCATGAGGATGCACGGAAATGTTGTGATCTGGTAGGTCTGCTAACTAATTTCTTTGTCACGTCTGTTTTTGAAAGTGCCATATGAACATAACCACGGTTTAATCGCATTTAATGCCAGCTTATTGCAAGATCACTACCATTATGGAACAAAGAAGGTTTCCGGAAATGTTTTGCCGGATTACCCATCGAAATAGAAGAAGGAGGCTTCATCACGCCGTACACAATTACAGTGAATACGAGCAACATCAAAAATTTCGCAAGAAATGCAAAAAGGGGCAGTAAATTCGCAATCATCAATCGGAAGCTCAATTTGAACGCACAAGACTGTGCCACTGTGACAGGGCCGGACTGGCGGAAGACTTTGGGCGACTTTAGTAAGTGTGTATAGAGCGTACAAACTACGTTTGCTCCTTTTCTGCTACAATTGTATATGTTTGCACAGAGACAACGTCTGCACATACTTTATCTCATGCTGGTTGGACGACTTAAGCTCCAGAAAATTAGTAGTTAAATCTTTCGAAATTAGCACTAGAATTGAGGAAGTAGAACAAGCATTTGTTACTAAGCAACTGGTAATTGAATAAATGTGCTTTTTACTGGACAAGACAGTTAACTGTGCAAAGTATACTGTTTCTTTTTACGTACTCAGTAACTGATTGGTACGCAGCTGCGGAATATCTTAGCGGTGCAACCGAAAGGAAAAGGAATATTTTCTATTCACTTTGTCAATAGGGCTGGCATTCGTACGGATACACCTCAAGTAAATGAAACATATCGCTAGATTCCCGATGAAAATATAATTTGCGTCGCACATTTCGGAAATCTGTGATAGCGGTTCCTGTTTTATTGTAATTAACTAAGCCTTTTATGTTTGGCAAAATGTGCGTAATTCCATCATATCTCTTCTGTTGCCCGGACCGCTTATATGATGTGTGCTCGATCTTACCCATTTAGTGACCAGTTACCCCGTGGAAATCAATGTCTACACTACGGTTGCTGATCAAAATGACATCAATTGTACGGCTGTGAGTCTAGTGGTGTATCAATGTAAATAAAACGGTGTGGATGGCGCAATAACATGTACACATATTGCATCTAACCTGCTGCACTCTTTTAGTGAGAAACAGGGCCCAGGTTTTCTTTAAAAATTCCTTAGAAAAAGCTTTGTTGGTGATTGTCTTGGTTATAACTACAATTATCATTACTTACCTGTCGCTCATTTTAGAGATCATTTATTAAGAGACAATATACATTTGAGCAAATATAACCCAGTTGTTGCACTAAATTAGCGGCTTAGTCTGGTGGCAATAAAATGCTACTGTTATCAGTCAAAGTATAAGTACCATAAAATTTTAATAGATTGGGAGACTTTGTAGTGGGTGGCATTTTAGACATCCACGTGTATCGCCGTTATGACTTAACGCTTAAGGCATCGCTCAAACAATACCCTCTGCGTAGTATGAAAAATCAAGTAGATGGACATAAAACTAAACGAAAGCATGGAAACCAATATATGACAGCTGTGATCTCCTCCTTTGCATCGTAATACACATTAACTAAAGGTAGGCGATGCACTACGGCCGTTGAGCTGCAAGATAACATACTCTTTAGTGCGTACATTAACGGCAACAATTTCATATATATTCGCCATATAGATTTATAACCAGCACATTGTCGGTAAAACTTGATGCATGCAAGGGCAAACAGGGCTAGCTGAAGCTAACGACCGGCTGATATACACAAGAAGAAACCGAGCCGTCAACCTGGGTTTAGTATAATCGGCTTGTGGTATGCAATATACGCATCTCCCAGGATGCAAATTTTGACTTCACCGTCTGGTGGCCTAAAGTCGGACACTACTGCACCAGTTATCAGTAGCGTAAAAATGCCGGGATATGTAACGGCAACAAGCCAACAGCGGGCTGTAGTAACTCCCCAAAGGAGATGAACATATTTGTATCGCAGTTGCATGCGCGCAGGGATGAACCCAAAAGCCATGCACTTCACACAACTCCTATACCCAGAGGGAACCGCGCACCTTGCTACCTACAACCGGGATGGAGTAGACAAGTGGGTTTCACTTTTGTCGGAATGGATGCACATAGTATTAACTCTGTTCGACACTAAAAGTAATTCCGCTGGCACTTCTGGCTTTTACAACCGTTGCTGATACCTTGTTACTGCCACACACGAGCAATTCTCCTCAAACACTCACAATCGAAGCTCCAGAGTCAGCACACTATATTAGCGGGTCAAAAATAGAGGCGAATGTGTTAATAAAGAAATGAACAGTTGTGTTCCTACATGGTGGTTATAAAAACATACAAGAATAACAAACGCATTGAGTAAAAATGAGCAAGGACTAGTTATAAATAGTATTCAGTCTACATTACTGGGTGCGCCGTTTAGGAAGAGTATTGATCACGAGATTACGAAAGAGCGACCGCCGGGGCTTAACTTACACAGCACATGCAAGGGCGAGTCCTAATTGCTCACGACTAAAGCAGGCACAGACACACAATTGTGCTATGCTTTGAAAGCGAATTTCGTTGTGTTTTATGTGTTTCTTGTAATTTAACCAAATGCTGAGGGCAACATTTTGACAAATTCTATAGTGAAGCTTGCAATATTGGATAGATATACGTCTGTTCGAAATGATTTAAAATATTGATAGCATGGGTGGCTTGTTCAGTTGTTGTGGTGTTATCCGTGCAGGGCAACTTCACTGTAAATGTTTCTTCATTTTTCAAGTTGGCATCTTCAGCGCAGGATGGATAGCCTGCAGGTGGCAGTAGCTAGTATAAAACAAACCAAATGATGGATACCGTCAGCAAGCACACCGTTCCTTATGTAATCACACTGGGGTGTTAAGATTTTCTCGTTCGATTTGAAAATGTGTGTTCTGCAAATATGCTCAAGTCATTGCCGTTGGTTGCGCAAAGGTTGTTGCGACGTCGTTAAGAAAATCGCAACCGGGTTGGAGTAAACGAGGTGCTTGAGAAGTCTGGGCTCACATGGACCAATCTGTTCATTAGCTGGGTATTGGATTAGTTTCTTTCGCACAATAGTTGTTGAATCACTTGAGCTCTTTCGGTCTCAGCAAATAGTAAACTTACAACTGGCCTCGCAACTCATTTTGACATATGTTTAAATGACCTCCAAGGTCCTGTTGCTGTATTTTCCGGTAAACATAGAGCATTAACTTGTGCGTCTCACGACGCGTGCTTAAAAGTAAGCACAAGACAAACGGTGAACATAACCACCTTCAGCATGTTTTCCTAGCAAAGTGTTCTATCACAAACTATTGACAGGGGCAAAAGGATGGAAACGAAACAATTATTTCCGCTTGTGTTGCAGCATTTGCGGTTTCGCTAGTGATAATTTTAGAGAGATGTGTGCAATAAAATTCTGGGTATCCAATAAGCAGATGTGTTAATTATTGTAGGAAGCCCCTACGAGAGGTTATTTAAACAACAACACCGATCTCTGCCTAATAAACGACGGCTGCGACTGGTACGTGTCGGTGAGCTTTGGTGATTATAGTGCTGATTTATTTGTGCTTTGCCGAGTGCGGAGACCATAATTTCTATGTTGCGTACATACGATTTTAACTGTTGGTTAGCTTGCTGCTAGCTTGGATCAAAAAACTGCCATATTATTGTTGTTGTAATAATTACATCCCAATTCAAGAAATTGCAGACGGGCGCCCATGAACAATTGCTTTCAGCATACGTCTTTATTAAATGCTTTTTATTAATATAAATTTTGAACACTGCATACCCTTCAACCAATTCCGTAAAGCAAGAAGAAGACCTGGGCGGAGCAATATTAACATTTCGATTGCTCTCCTCAGTCGCTACGCAGTACAGGCGGAACAAAATACGCATTAAATACAGTCCGCACTAAGGAACCCACTTAAACAGATAAAACGAAGGTGAATGACATAATCAAGCCGAAAGCAACCTAGTTGATTGCCTCAGCTGTTTCTGAGCACAGAGCGCAAGACTGTTTAAACTTACTGGTAGGAGCTCGCCAATTGCAAACAACATCGGGCTCCAGTTGCGCAATAGCACCTTGAATGAATCGATTGAGTTCACTTGGGACAAGTCGTCATTCGTTGGTTGGTGACAGACGAGGCGGGGTTCCGTTTCATACCTTAGTCCATTCCGCCTTGGTGCGACGGCAACTGTCTTAGACATAGTAAGAAGTGTTCTGCAACCCTTTGATCCAGCCAGCGACCAGTTTTGCCAATGTGTCACCGCCACTGCAAGTGAACTGGTAGATAAGGTTAGAGACCGAACTGATTGGCGAGCTACTCGGACTGCTTTGGAGAGGAATACTTCGTGTAATGTCGATAAGTAATAGTTGGGCGGTAGAGTACGTGCGCATTATAGCGGACCTGAGCTTTCGACCATCATCATTTGACGCACATTGCCCTTGAAGGATAAGAACAAATAATCATCCTTCTTTTCCTCTGTTTGTACTGGCAGCTACTCATTGGAGGGTCTGCTATGAATCTGAATGAATTTAGCTGGAAGAAGAGTCCGGTATAAAAGCTTTTCTTCCGCCTTGCCAAATTCCCTACTGCACATTCGACTGGCCCAGTCGATGAGAGCTTTTGCGAGTCTGCACTGTATGCGAATGGGGCGAACCTGAAAAACATAGGTATTGCATCCAAGTCGCTTTTCGCTACGCTATGCGCTTCAGTGTGCCATCAGTCCTTCTCTTGATGCGCAAGTCCAGCAACGCCAGTTTGTCTTCAAATTATATTACTTAATGTTTGAGCTGCAAGCAGAGGTATTTAAAAGCGGAACCGTTTAGATACAATGCCTTACATATTTTCTTAAGTATATGCAATTAGGTGAAACAAACACATTAAATCAACCTAGCTATAGCAATATCATTCTAAGTACTAAGTTATTTTGTATGCGTTGTGGTGACATCCGTTTAAGTGCTTCAAGTACGTATGGCCGGACGTGCCGAGGTGTACCCACTAATAATATTTTGTGCCGGCGAAGTGAGTGCGGTGTACTTTATAATTACCACGGTCAAACTAGCTACCTTTTTCTGCCTTTTAAACAGACGAAGGTGTAATTTTGCCTGCTCAGGAATATATTCACAAATGATGTACTTGAATGGGAATTTTGTTAATTAATACCTTTCCTAAACGTTACTGCGCGCAGGTCATTGGCATTATACGAAAGGCATCTCCGTTCCTAAAACCAGTCGGTTGTCAACACGAAATAACGACGTCCGAAATTGCACAAATTTACCACCACCGATTTGAAGTTAATATGTCGATGCCTGACACCAATGACCGCCCTGTAACCGAGGCTGTCGTACAACAACTGCATTGGATACAACGTATACTGAAAATCGAGCGAAGCAGTTGCTTACCTATCAGTGTCCCCACGTATGATTCCGAAAGCAAAATCTGGAGTGAGATAAATGTTTACAAAGCACAAATTAACTTTACATACGTTAACGGCATCATGTATACATGCTTAGTCTATTAAGTCTTACACAAGTTAATTATTTAGCAGTAAATTTGATGGCCACGTGGTGCATTACATATATTATATTTAATAGGCTTCACAGAAGGCAATGCAAGTTCAGTCTGCACAGTATACTACATACCTTTAACAATCTGCACGCACTGTGCTAAGGAGCGCTGTTAAGGTCTTCAAACTTTTGGTGTAAATTAACCCGATCAATTGCACTACCACTGTCGGTTTGCCCATGTGCTTAACAGTTCTACTGAGAACGAGCTAAAAAGACTGTTTACATCTAGCCGCGCTTCCTTGATGCTTAAATGCTTTTCCACAATTTGTAGAAATCGATTTTTATTGCTTAGACCCCAACTTGATGGTTATACAACAGACGCAGATTACTACTTGGTCTACTATCCACCAGTACCGCTTAATATTTTAAGCTGACGCTAACCAACAAGCTGCACACATTACCGTGTGTAGTCCGCGTTCGATTGTCCGGATAACTAGGTGTCCAAGCTGTTTGGCTTACACATATCTTATGTCGTATTTTTCCGAAATACCGTATATTTCAGAATAGAGACCGAAGATTACTGGATAATTGTTCTTAACTGTGAAATTGGGACGGTTTATAAGTAGGCTAAACGCAAGCTGAGTAACCCACACCCAAAAGTTACTCAGACAGTTACTGCATACCTCTGCCGCTATTTTCCTCATCGCCACCTGCTAGTGATTGACGACATCCCAGACGGAGTTTTGAAGTCCCTCAAATTTTTCATGCAGTGTCTACGCAGCACCAAGGGCAGCGTAGACACAAATGGGCACGTTATATTAGCAGACCACGTTCTCGATATATTGCACATTTGACGTTCGCGATGGATAGCAGTAACAAAATCCTACGGGATACTACAGAATCAAATACCCCCTGACCTTGAACTTTACTCTAACCTACTGTTCTAATGTAGTCCATGTGCAGGAGCGTCTGGAGTATTCTTGGGGACCTGTCCAACACATCATGTCAAATTACTCTATAGTGTCTGCTTTCTTACTTGTTTCATGTGACTTAACACATAATAACTACAATGTCCGCTGCGGTAAAATTCTGTTCTGAAAGCTCTACGTCCCAGTAACCGCGATTAAATCACAATACAGTCAGCAAAACTGACCAATAATAGAGCAGATTTTGTATGGACACACTCAAGTCATATCAGGTAATGTCAACGTCAAACTCGTGGAGAAAGCACTATTTTCTTTTTGCTTAATTTTTAGGGTCGACTTTTATAGGGACTTAGACTTTGGACAAATTTGAGGTTTCGATGTTTTACTGACGGCCTACCTATTGACTGGCTTGTATTCGCGAATATACGGGACTAGAAGGTGTAGGTCATTAAAGTTTGCTCACTGTCTTGTTTTGGGAACGCTTCGTTGCCGGTATGTGCTTAGGGCTCTCAATTGAATATCTCTAACCTACGGATATTTGCCCCATTGTTTCCCAAGCTACTTCGTTCGCAAGGTTCTGTAACTCAGGGAGATCTGACTCGTTTCCGCGTCCTTGAACCACCGGCTTAGTGCCCCTACGCGTTCCCACAATTGCTCATTGTGCGCTGATCATCCTATGGCCATCCAAAGATCAGCATTCTTTGTGCAACTAAACTGGCCCGGGTCGACATCGGTGAGGCAAGGATTTTCGTCGTCATTGTTCAACTAGGCTAGATGATGTTAAATACTGCCACTTGCTGCAATTCCGAAACACGCACTTTAGCTAATAGGCACGACCTCAAAACTAAACGAAGAAAAAGGGCAGAGGAAACTGTCCAAAATAATTTGGTAACCGCAGCCAAATTGGGCTGTACCAATTCGGCAGATCATAGTCATGTTTATAGATCGCATAAAGACCTCCGACTTCTAGAATTAGTAGACCATATATTAAGGTTAGTTGACCCCATAGATTTGGCAGATCCCCTGGATGGCTGTTTGTCAAGTATTGACCTTAGGATGTGCAGGAACGTTCAAGAGCGACGCGAGAATCGGTAACAACTGCTTAGCGCAAAACACCGGAAATTCCGGGACCTTCTTAATTGCTCCCGGAAAACTCCCCTCCTGCGGTGAGACCTGTAAGCAGATCGCTTGGGAGTGACCTGTATTCTCCTGGACGGTGTCCGAATCTTGTCAGTCCATCGCTTCAACTGAAGTGCGTGAGAAACCGGCCAAGTGGTCTGATGGCCATTTTCTTTGTTGCGCTGACAGCAACCGACCACACGTTCTTTTGGATGGTTAAAGCTTGCCACCAACAAATCAAACGAAAGCGCAGCATGCTTTACAGCCTCCGGTTTGCACAGCTTTGGTCGCTACTGGATTGTATAGTGAAAACAGGTCGGCCTCTCCTCGATCACTTCTAAAATCACATCAGTGAACTTGCTTTGGATCGTGCCAGGTGTCAAAAATGCAGGACCTCTCCGATAGTCCCGCCCTTGCATTGTCTGCCTATATAAAATGAAAACCGCAATAGTCGGGAGAAGAGAGTTCGAAGCCAATTTGCAACGGCTATTATTTAACACTGCACGGTACAACAACGGCATCCTTTTCACGGCAGCACAGCAAACTAGCCGTAGATTTTGGACTTATTGTTCACTATCGAGGAGTTCATGGTCCGTGGGATAGATGTGCGTAGTTCTTTTATTCGAAGCAATTACGGGATTACGCGGTTTAAGTAAATGCTCGATCCAATATATTCCGATGCAGACCTCAACTGAATGACATCTGATAAGCATTGCTCCGTTTGTCCGTGTACGTTGCAAGTGCTAGTTCTACATTGCGTCCAGAGATACAGGGTAACTTTCGAACAATATTTCATGTCGCTAGTCGAAAAGACACCAAAGCCAAATGCGCAACATCGTCTCAGCAAACTAAAATAGTTATGAGCAGCTGAACAGTAATACATTGGACTTTACAAGATCAAAATGGCGCTTACAAAATCACTACTAGTTCAGAGGACTGGGAAGCCTATGTAGCTCAACGCAGCTAAGCTGTGAAGTTGGTATGATAGAATAAGGCACAGCACCGACAGGAGTTAGCTCAACGATTCTAGTAAAACCGGAAGCTACCTTACAACCAAGCGATTGCACTTAGTAAAGTGCAGGGCGAAATCCCGCAGCGCTCTGCGGTTGGTTGTTATATACGTACAGAAAGAGAGGTGGCTAACGTCTTAAAAGCATATTATTTACCTACCTTCCAAAGTTTAGAAAGCCCCAAACTCATAACGGATCCTGCAACTTCACCATTAGTTATATTCAGTCATACACCCATTGCAGATAGGCGCTACAACTACTATCTTTGAGTACCCACAACTCTCCTGGATTGGATTAAGTTTACCCGACTGCAATGTAGGTAACAACCATGCACCTAGATAACTCGGCGTTCCTCCTGCGAACTTGAGCTTTGTTCTGATACGCTTGCTTCAATTTACGAAAGCCTACGTACATCAGTCATAAAGTAGGCCTGTCGCGTACCCTGTTACCACTCGTCTTTGACCCATGCAGCGTTTCAGAAACCCAACTGCAGGATATCTCAGTTTACTCAGTCTGATATCCTCTTTTAAATGCTGAAACAACTTCTGCTAGCCATTGACGCAGAAACAAGTGCAGTCGGTTTGGCTGGCGTTGGAGTAGCACTAAGTAGTAAAGTCGAAGCTGCGTTGCACGAATGTTTTCTAGTTAACAGTCGTGTATACTCAAATCGACTTCACGAATCTGGTGGTGTCAACAAGCGTAGCAATTAAACACGTTACCTGGTTACCGTTTCAGCCTACGCCACGACTGCACGCAGCAACAAATTAGTCAAGAAAGTTTTTTACCGCAAACTTCACTTTCTCGAGTATACTGAGCAATAAATATATACTGATTAAGAACCGCTTTACAAGCCACATTAAATAAGCTGTTGCGTTATCGAAAACGTCAATTTATTTATCGTATATAATGCCTTAGTCCTGCAATATTCGTGTTTCCATAGCTTCAATCGACGAAACAAAATAAATCAAAGGTATTTCTCTGGTCTGGGAGGGAGAGTAGTATCAAGTATGCGAAAGTAAGTGGCGGAATGCGCCATCCATCCGACTTTTAAATACGGCTCGCTTGCGCGCAGAAACAAATGATTCAGAGGATAGCCTTCCATGGTAGACATACACGAATAAACAAAACATTTCTACTGTATGCCAGACGGCTGCACACTTCTTCTAATTTCAGGGGATGGCCTCGCAGCTCAGCCTTACTGCTGTGCTGCAGTAGCGAGCGATACGCACGCCTTGGATTTCGTAAAAGCATATACGCAATACTCAAATCGTCTCGTGGCTGCCGATATCGCGCTGTGAATCATCTCAAACGTTTCAGCGTCCGTATGATTGAAAGGTGACGCATTTGAATGAGGCATTTATTTGCCTGATGTTGAGGTTATTCAAGTGAAATATGGTCGTGCTTCAGCGCAGGTTGCTTAGCTTACATAGCGTATCCGAAATGCAGGCAAATGTACGCATTCGGTATGCTTCTGCGAATGTAAGTACATGACTCTCCGGACATCCGTTGTAGCAAGTCCACATGCCGGTTACCAGTTTCCCTTGCCTACGCGAATTGTTTGTAGCAATCAAATTTAGCGCGAACAAGCGCGTCATATCCGCGGGCGACGGAGGATCGCAGCAATACTTGTGTTCCTAAGGTGTAGGATTAGGTACCCTTGCGTCGTATGGTGAGTAACTCATTTTTCTACGTTGAACGTTATCAGCTTTAAAATGTCGTTATATTTCCCGGCTATTTTAATGCCCGGCCATTTGCTATTACGATTGTACATGAACAATATTGTACTGTACTAGTTTTGTCCTGTTTCGGACCCAGCATAATTCCAATTCCATTGAATAAGATTGCTATATTCTCTAGCTGAGCAGTACTAATGTAGTGTCGTTTCTAGCTGTGGGTTTGAGCCTAATCCTTTATAAATCCGTTTACTTCATATAAACAGAATAACACAATTAGCGTCGCAGTCAGACATTCTGCTCATGGAGCTATGCAACTTGGGTATTCTGAATATCCACTCTTGCTCTTGCGAACTCGATGAGTGTCTTGAACCCTTCGAGGTTTGGTTCAATTGTAAAATAGTTTTGAAAAAGACAAAAAACCACACAGTTTCCTGCTGTCATCGGACAGAATACTTAATCACTTTTATTGAACATGCCATTCCCTGACCCGACAAGTTCGCTTTCCAATGACGCACTAAAATCGTGGCTGTCGAATCAGGGCTAACTATGAAACTGTGAAGAAGCTTAACAAGCCAACTTTTACACGATTATGCGAAAAGCTAATAAGGGTATCCCTAATTTTATCCATAAAATTTGGTCGCAACCTGTTCTTTGCAACATTGGGGACCAGTTCCCTATCCAATTTTGAGGTCGCTTGGTCGCCGGAGTCAATCATTCCAGCGTGCAACAGAAATTCTAATTTTTCTCATTGGAAGTTTTCAATCAGTCGGGGCATTCTGCGAGTAATTTAAATAGGTGCGAGAGCCTGCCATGTTATACAATTCCGGCAGTAAGTTGCAACTGGGAACCAGCAGCCGCGGCAATTTTAAATGCGTGCTACTCGTCATTGCGCACTGGCCATCGAAATCTTGACTGCATAGTTCCAATCATAGTATATGTACCGCCGGAGCGAGTATAGAAGGCAGCGCACCCAGGATTTGAACTCCCCGCCTCGCGTCTGACAACTCGGCACGTTACCACTAAGCTATACTCGGCTTATGCCCGTCGCTTATACGTTAGCTAAAAAATCGTCTGTCAAAGATAGGTCGAAGCAAAGTTTGCAAAAATTAAAGAATTCCTTAAACCTGCAAGTTTTTATATGTCTCCTACGCTTCGTAACAGAATTTCAGCATATACTTTCTCAGAATTTTGCATAGTGTAGTCGCTAAAGGCGGTAGCGGAATTGCCCCTACCACTCCCAACCGCAAAGAACGGCGTGAATAGTTTAATGGGCGCTGTGTTGCGAAACACCTACCATGGTAGCATTGCTATCTGAGGCCAGCGTGTAAAAATACGTATTAAATTGCTTAAGGGTAATTATCGTCAAGTAATGGTAAATGAAGGAGAACCGATTTTACGTGATATGTTATGGGGCGGCGCCGTGGATGATGGAGGGTACCGTCCGTTCAAAAAGCTGAAGCTGATAACAGTGGTAGCGAAGCAGCTCTGTAGTAGCTAGCATTGTAAATAATTTTAAAGTGTTGCAATGTATGAATAACGCTATTATGATGTGAATAATCTAGTTGGAACCAGCGCCACATGGGAAAAATATTGTTGAGCAGTGTCCATCATGTAGGGCAAGTTGGAATGCTTTTAGAAATAGAATGAAAATATGAGATAAGGACGTTTATCAACTTCAATGTAATACCGCTATCAGCTGGACTTATGAATTGAGAGGACATGGTGGAATACTTGAACGCATTGCGTAAACGTGAAGGTTCCGAGAATGTGCGACGATGAGGCACAGGATAGAAACGGGCCAGCGGGTAGTAAGAAGGATATCTAACACGAGCTGAATAATACCGTGCTGCTGTGCAAGGTTAATAATGTAAAATGAAACCGATGGTTAGTGATTATATAGGCGGGTGGATCCCGAAGTACACAAGCTCAAAATGTAGCAAAAGCTGAATAGCTGAGGGCCGCTACTGAAACTGAATTATGCAACAGCGGTTATTTGAAGTTATCAAACATCCATAGCTATAAATGAGTGATGTGTATGTTGTAATCGACCAAAAAGCGGATAAACAGAAGTTATGTGCACTGATTATGAGCACGAGAAAGCAGAACTGGTTGACAGCTTAAATTTTAGAAAGGTATTTTTGGTAGATCTTTGGTGCTGATCATTTGCATATGATCTGTGAAGCTGCACATATTGTGTTTCAGACGTCAAATTGACCTGAATGAACCGCCCGGTAATATACGAAATGGAATTGTATGGAATCGTCTATTTAACTAGTGTGTTACTATATGCATCTATGCGTTATCTCATGAAAAGCCTGAATGCGCAGATTGCATAAATTTACAGAGCCAGATTTGCAGTCCTAATGATGATAACTAAACACCCGGTTACCTAGCTGCTTAAATGGAGTGTCCTAAAAGCTAACTACATATTTATGTAGTATATACTTATGTACAATTTTAGTAATGACCAATTTTTAATATACCTACGTTTTAATCTCCATTAGTTTAGCACCATGTTGATCTACGTCCGACTCTTCGCTTGACCGTTATGTAAGTTCTTGCGCTAACCTTTTGCTCCAGACTCGCTTTAGCCGTCCAAGTCTTTTGTAGATCATCGAAAAGATTCCGCTGGGTCCGACTTCTGTGGCATTATCCTATCCGCGCTGGATTACGCGCACCGTCTTGTACTACTGTTTACTAGTCCTAAAAGTGGGGATCTCAATTCGCGCGCGAACGTAACCAGTTTTCGTCGGTTGGATTTCTCGATGGTTTCGTTCGCTATTCTTGAATACATATGAGCTTCCAGTTGAATTTTTCAAATTTTAGACGGTTTAATCGTGATCTTTTTTCAGTAACCTCCTCGATACGCAAGTGGAAAGCGGCAACTGAGTCACTTCACAGAGTAAAAGTGCAATTTAACTGTTCCAGGTTCCTTAAAACACAGCTCCCTGGTTTGGTTTGCGGTATCCTGGATCGAGCTGGAAATCTAAGAGCATGCAGGTGGACCGCTGTAGGTATAAAATGCTCGACCGGCATAATCCTCCGTTGGCTATGACACTGGTTCAACACCTTTTAATCTGCAGATTGGATGCGGCGAACTATGAAACCATGAAGCAAACGAGTTTGCAAGAGTTAACGCTCATAATATGGCTCGATTTGAACTGTTTAATTGTCTCAGGCTTGGAGGTCGCCAGCTACTTACGTTGCTCCGCAAAATCCAGCACCTCCCTGAAGGGATAAAAGAGCTGTGGGTTATAAGAGTCCCACAGAACTTGCCGTTAATGCTGTCCATGTTCGAGCTACGCCCCTGAAAGGACTAGCTACCAAGGAGTGCGCTGCGTTCGTACATCTGCCGCAGCAAACGATCAGTAGCTACGGTGTCCTATTCCCACCGATGAAAATCGAGTACCGTATTTGCTCCAAGTCGCCAGCCCTAACTGACAAATGGGACCAGGAGATTGCGCTAATTCGCAGCAGGATAACAGCAGAGAATGCTTCATAGCAGCGTGTGACACGATCATAGACTGACCACGTTTTGTCTACCGTTTGTTATGACAGCTGCGACTTCACCAGTTAAGTCTAAGGCAACACAACAGAGAAAAGGCTTTACTGCACATCCTCAGCCAGGTAATAAAAATCCATTTAAGAAAATATTATGGGATCATTTGAATACAGTGGAAAAGCTAGATGCTATCGGACACTGCATTAGGCACAAATCAGTCGCTTCGGGGAAAACAAATATCCTACATATTGGCAAGAAATGAACAACCAAACAAATCGACTGTTTTGCCTTAAGGATCGACATTGTTCCACCACCTCCTTCAAAGACACTGGTGAGGAATTAAGCATCATCCCTACGCACACGAACAACAAGCATTAAAGCTAACTTCCAAATATGCAACCTTTCAAGTTGTCATCAATATACTACATGCCGGATATGCTTTCGGTCTTATAGTACTACAGCTAACTACTTTCGTTTCTTAATGGTCTTACCTTTTGCTCCTATGCCGTTTTTGTTTCAACCTGGCATTACTGCTGAGCAACGAAAAGTCACTTAGACCCAGACTCACTTCCGAAACAGACTAACAGGCTTCCATTGTGATTGTGCTGCCTGACGACCCGTCAGCATACCACAACACTGGTCTCCTAGGTCCCGCCTCTCTCGTCTCTGACGGCTTTCTGATTAGCGTTTTATGGAGCGTAAAAGTCATCCTTACAAGTAACAACTTATAGCATTTCTGCTCGCATGCGTCCACACTTCACCGATCCTTTGCACTTGCCTCCCCTATTTGGCCACCGCTGTAGGATCAGACTGTTTGCTCCGCATCGCGATCCATTTTGCCCTAGCTTTGCCTAAGTTACCAAACGCTTTCTGATGGCTCGCATTATAACCAATCGAATCCATGGATTCACCATTTTATTTATACAGCTTCTAATCCCATACCTATCGCTTAACATTGCGCAAACGCCTATCTCTTTTTGGACCATGTACGCAACGGAAACTTCTTCACTCGCTGTAGTTGTATTCTAAGCCACACCTGCGACCTCCAGTAAGAGGGTACCCGCAACTCAAAGAAACTAAACAAAATTACAAAGCCGCACAGTACTAGGCGCTGCTGCATACTCCCTGTCACATCATCGTGTTTAACGATGCATTAATGTCTGTATGCTTGTTAAGTAGCCTCTTGCTGGTTTTCCGTTTCTCCCAAAGTTTCCATATATAAGGCGACCGGCTAAAGGCGGTTCATCATCTAGGGCTGGCCGACCTATCTGTAACAGCCAGTTGAGTTGAAATAAGCGATCACTTCTTTTGGATAGCAAGCGAAAAGCACCCTCCTGAATAACTCACTTCCGATCCGCACGGGCTGTCCGCTTGAGCATTAGGACAGATTCCGCTTCAGCAGGGTAAAAAAATTGATTTAGCTCGCCCAGCAAGCACATTGCTACTACTTAATCACTGGAATTGCCTGTAAATGGATCCATGTTTCACTATGGACGACATAATTTTTCAACAGAATTTAAATTTGACGTGCACAGATTTAATACTTCTGCCTAGTTTTTGGACCATTGGGTTCGGCGCCTCTCATTTCTGCATACGCTTGTTGATATTCCACTTACATGAGGCTTTTGTAAGGGCATTTCACTAAGCAGTTACTTGGACGTGAAGTTATTTCTCGTGACAACAAATCACCTGAGGAGGAATGCTTATCCTTTTCTATGGATAATCTTTCCTAATACGTGGCCTGAACGTTGGGGTTCAGCCTTATTATTTTGTTCATTCCACCGCTCAGATAAAGAGAATTATTGCGAACTTGCTGTGGATCCTGAATTTGAGAGGCTGAGATGGGCTAAATTTACTCCTAAGGAGCACCTGCACACGGTGTCGATACCTGGACACGAAGTTTTCAAGCCAGGGCCCGCATACCACAACAGAACGGCAAAAATCCATTACCTTGTTATCATAACTTGTCTGCACAATTCTTTACCAGACTACCATGGACATCCTAAATTTCGACCGGATTCAACGAGTAAAGACGGAACTTGATCAAGCAATTATACCAGCGAATGCAGAAATTTGGAGCCCATATAACTCAGCATAGCTGATCGAAAAGTAAGGCTGTAACATGCAGCGTCATTTATAAGTACCATTCAAAGAGCTCGATGGCAGTATTCCAGGATGTGGTGGAATTTCGTCTGGAAAACCTCTCTATAAAACGGTACAATTGTCCGGTTAACAACATTATGACCTGGTAAATGTGACCCTTCACTGAATTAAGTCACACTGGCGTGCTAACCGGATCGTCATTTTACTAAACTACCATGTCCTTTAGATACGCACACTAAAATGATACAACCCCGTCTAGGGTGTTCGTCACCACTTCATTTAGTACACTTAATTGCTGACCTCTACAAAACACAATGTCGAAACTTGACTACCGTTAGCTCATTACTGATTCTATTCCTGACAAGTGCATCCGTCATTTCTGGAACGTTCATGTACTGCGCAAGCATCGCATTTCCCACAAAGCTAGGTTCCTGTTGCGAAACGAACTCCTGTAAATTCTTGATCAGGCCTGCTTCGCTGTGCCTAGAAGAATTGGAGAAGAAAATGTTTAATTAGTTATTTATCTAATGGCATAATGCCATCTAAATCACTAGGAATATTCTTTATCAATGGCCATTTTATCGCCATCCAGACAGATTCACGGGTGCACAGTCTTGTTAGTTAGATTGGCAGCTTAGCAAGTCCGATGGCACAACCCATAGTGGATACTGAGGTGCTGTACAAATCCACGCGGGAAGGTAAAGGTCACTCCCTACAGTCTTTACTCATTCACACCCCTGGGTCTTCCTTCTATCCATTATAAAATTCACACTACTTTGCCCGTTTCGTTCTTGGAAAATGAGTAAGCCTAGGTCCGTTCTGCTACGTCTGGTAAAGAACGTATACCTCACCTAGGTCTTGTATTGGTTCGCAGAAACCAATGTCGCTGTTAACACCATTCAGTTACATAACGGTTTCATAACTACATTGCGAACCTTGTCGTCTAAATGTCACTGCCTGTAAAGTACATCTACGGGCATGCCTAATTGACTGGTGCTATTGGCCAGTTATAGATGCTTTTGAATTAAATATTCGGTGAAAATAGAATAAACATGTTACCTATGAGATTTGATCATTAACCGCCTTCAACAAGACGTAAGAATAGTATCATACGCTAACCTGCTGCGGCCGCTGTTGCTGGAGGGCAACCAGTTTCAAACAAAAGTTCTCATATGAATGGTCCAGATGTCCTTGATAAGAGCGGTTATTATAAACGTACTTCTTTAGAATGTATTACCAATAGGTGCTATTAGCATTAGTTGCTGGTTTTATTATGAGTACCTACAGGCTTTATGAACCCCTTTGCTCTTACTTCCAGTAGATCTGCTCTTAATGCTGTATAAAGCGACCACTGCCTGACCCACATTTCTCAGAAACTGTCAACTGCACTTGGAATATAGCTTTTAGCAACCATCTGAGTTCCACGTATGTCCATAGCAATTATGAACAGTTGTAAGCCGACAGCATGGACAACCCAGTTCCTCATGTACCGCCTTTTATAACTGCACAAAATAGTCCTCTCAAAGTGTATAGTGCTACCACGAAAGGTAGCCAAGGACAACAGAGGCAGCTGTCATCTCGGTTAGCTGGACATGCAAAAATTAATGATCACCGGATTGCATTGCGTTGGCCATCATTGAGGAACTTGGTTTTATTAAGTACATTTACTTAAGAATGAGTACGGTGATACGTTAGCAATGTGAAAACAAGCAGTCCACGGACGGTGTTTGGGTTTAGGCAAATGTTTGAAAAGTAGCATACTGATTAAACAATCACCTAAATACGAGCGCACAATCATGTGACTGAGCGGCACTTGGGTGTTATTGAAATAAGCAAACAGTAACCATAGGTTTATTAGTGCGGTACTAGGTTGGGTAAAGTTAACACAAATTTTCATGCTGTTGTTGCATGCACTAGATCTACTGGTAGAAGAAGCACGCGAGTAGTGTGAATTAGGGAAACGCAATGTGTTTATGCAGCTAAGGAAGTAATTTTATTCCATTAGCCAATAATCTCGCAATTGTTGATAAGCATGGGTATTCCGCTAAACCCTTAAGGGCGTGAACATTAATTAATGGTCCATGGTCGTTCTTCTCGTCATCCTCTGCTTCAGGGATGAAGGCATATATATATATAAAATAAAATGGACGATACAACGGGTTTTGGCAACAAAACGTTGGACGGCGACTATAGTATTTGATTGCACAAACGGATGCGATTTAATGTGCCACGGTCTGGTGATGACAGAAAGGTTGTGGGGACACAGCAGTATACAAGTGGCGTTAAAGCGCGATAATTTATCTACGAATAGCAAGATAATAGTGCAAGATACATATGGGTACATGCTAATATTTCTTCGTAGTTGGGCATTTAGTGGACAAAGATAAAAACAACTGGAGACGACGATGCGTAGAAATGCCAGGAATGCGCAATATGTGAGCAATGCATGCATATGGCATATAACTGTCTTTGCTTCACTTTGAAGCTTAGTATTGCATTGCGAGCTAATGATTCCTTATTCATTTGGCGGCCTACATTTTCGGAGTGTTTAAGTGCACAGCCTCGGGCGTTCTGCAGTAAAACCTTGAAGTAGCAGCACATTATATTCTCAAGTTTGGTTGTTGATAAACAGTCAGGCATTCATGAACACTTATAATGCTTAAAAGGAAGGTACTTGGAGTTTTATACTCACAAGTACATATCCTAAGTTTTGGGTAGTATTGTTAACTTGAAGTTTACTATTATTATTTACTTGTGTTAATAATGGTGACCCTGTATAAAAATATTACAACGACTTGTATTTTTATTGCAAGAGCAGGTAGATGGAATCATTGTCTTTGGACCCATGCTGTTCGTCCTCTACTTAAACGATCTCCATTAGGAACTTGCGGTACCAACGCTATTGTTTGCTTAAGACGTTGAGCTGTAGAACGTTTTAAATGTCCATGGATGTTCCGAGGCCATTCTGCATGTATTGGATAGATTCTGGGACTGGTCTACTTTGTGGCTGCTGCTTAGTACTCCGTTTTTCGTGTAGTTTCAATCTTCACACTTTCGAAGAATGTGCTCGGGACGTTCGACCTGCCCTTGGCTTCATATAAGTAGACCCAGGTTTCGTCTCCTCCTTGCCTTTGTATACCGGTGACAAGTAGAATAATGTTGCAAGTAGGGGCCTCACAAGGTTGTTTTAATTACGTTGTTCTTTTGAGGTCTTACTTGCCGATCTAATTGTTAAGCTGTTTTCTGCGTTCGTTCCGCTACAGCTGGAATACTGCGTCCAGGCTTGCCCGCCCTGCCTCTTTCGGGATGAAAGTGAGCTCGAAATGGTTTTGAAAGTAGATACCAACTTTATCCAGTGGTTACTGGGGCAAACCTACCCCGCGCGTCATCTTAGCTTGGGTATGTATCTAATGCACTGTCGACGGCTTCAAACAGACGTAATCCTTTTTACCAATTTTAACAGGAAGTGTTGGACTGGACTTGTGCTGGCTATGTGGCCAAACCAGGTGGATTTGTTTCCCCGGTCATCCCATTAAGCCACACAAGCCGCCTTCTGACCGGATCAGGGCGGGAACTAGGATGGCACGTAAAGTAATCGTGCGCTTAAACTCGCCTCCATAAAGGGTAGTCAGTAAAACAAAATCTATTGGTGTCGAGCGTCAGTTAGACGCTCTCGGGCGGCAATAAGAAACCCCCTTCTCCTGACCATATCCATTATACAACGTTGATTTCCTCTTCCGTCACTTTCCTTATTCCAGTTTTATCCTTAAATTATTTCCTTCCTCTTAGTTTTGAAATTGTTTTCTACGTCTTCCTTACTTACGGTAACGTGCACAGCGTTTACTGACATTACAAGGAACGTCCCTGCTAGCAAATGGCATCGATGTATCCACGGCACTGAAAGCCTTACAATTAATGAGATGCTCGTTAGTTCGCAGGGAAATGGCGTGAAAATAGATACCCAACACTCATATAAAGTGCCGCAGCAATTGTAGACCCTAAGCCAGCGTCCTCTGTCAAGTTCACAGCGGATAATTATTTAACGAAACGTGGAAGGCCACTCCATGGTGAGCCAAGAGCATCTTCAATCCTACGCAGTACCCCGGGGAATCTCAGCTTACCTAGTTACACGTAACCCAAAAACCTATATTACACGTGACCTAAGAAATGAGGATAAACCCAGGCGGCCCCCTCGTGCTCACTTAGCTGCGTTGTCTGCTTCCATCATTTAAAAGCTAACGCCTACTTTCCGTTTCTGCTCAATGAGGTAGGAAGACAATAAGTACGTAAGCTGTTGTAGCAGTCTGGAGATTCCCCGGTTTGCTTGTGTAAAATTCTAACCAAAATTCTATAATTGTACACTTAGGCAACCGGTGTGGTTCGTTAAAACTGCTTGAAGGAACTGGGAGCAGGCTAGTCCTTCAGTGCCTGGATTTTGTCTGGCAGAGCTTCAATACCAGAGGCAGATATGCGGTGGCCAAGAAAGTCCATGGAGCTTTGGCCAAGCTCGCATTTATCAGGGTTGACGGTAACCCCATGCTGTGTTAAGCGTTGGAAGAGAGCGTCAAGGTGCTGAAGATGTTCGTCATTAGAAGAGCTCGCGATAAGTATGTCATCTAGATAAGGGTAAACGCCTTCGAGCCCTCGCGTTACCTCATGAATGAAACGCTGAAAAGTTTGGGCAGCGTTGCTGAGGCCGAAAGGCATTCTGAGGTACTCGAAAAGGCCGAATGGCGTGATGACTGCTGTTTTAGCAATGTCGTCTGGCGCCACAGGTATCTGATGATAGGCGCGAACTAAGTCGACTTTGCTGAAGATAGACTTGCCAGCTAGAGCTGAGGTCAAGTCGTGCATGTGCGGGATAGGGTATCTATTCGGGACGGTAACTTTGTTAAGTGCCCTGTAGTCACCACAGGGGCGCCAGTCACCGGATTTCTTCGGCACCATGTGTAATGGTGATGCCCATGGACTTTTGGACGGACGGATGATTCCCAGTTCGAGCATTTGCTCGAATTCCGCCTTAGCAGCTTTGAGTTTGTCCGGGGCTAGTCGGCGAGGGCGGGCCGAAACAGGTGGGCCCTTAGTGCAAATGTGATGCCTTTCCACCCGTGGACTTCCGTGCAGTTTGCTTGGTACGCGCCATCGGGGACTAACACCGAGACGACTAGCCCCGGACAAACTCAAAGCTGCTAAGGCGGAATTCGAGCAAATGCTCGAACTGGGAATCATCCGCCCGTCTAAAAGTCCATCGGCATCACCATTACACATGGTGCCGAAGAAATCCGGTGACTGGCGCCCCTGTGGTGACTACAGGGCACTTAACAAAATTACCGTCCCGAATAGATACCCTATTCCGCACATGCACGACTTGACCTCAGCTCTAGCTGGCAAGTCTATCTTTAGCAAAGTCGACCTAGTTCGCGCCTATCATCAGATACCTGTCGCGCCAGATGACATTGCTAAAACAGCAGTCATCACGCCATTCGGCCTTTTCGAGTACCTCAGAATGCCTTTCGGCCTCAGCAACGCTGCCCAAACTTTTCAGCGTTTCATTCATGAGGTAACGCGAGGGCTCGAAGGCGTTTACCCTTATCTAGATGACATACTTATCGCGAGCTCTTCTAATGACGAACATCTTCAGCACCTTGACGCTCTCTTCCACCGCTTAACACAGCATGGGGTTACCGTCAACCCTGATAAATGCGAGCTTGGCCAAAGCTCCATGGACTTTCTTGGCCACCGCATATCTGCCTCTGGTATTGAAGCTCTGCCAGACAAAATCCAGGCACTGAAGGACTAGCCTGCTCCCAGTTCCTTCAAGCAGTTTTAACGAACCACACCGGTTGCCTAAGTGTACAATTATAGAATTTTGGTTAGAATTTTACACAAGCAAACCGGGGAATCTCCAGACTGCTACACTGTATTACAACCAATGGTATATACAATACATGGGCGAAAGCAGTGTGCATCCGGAATTTTTATGTTCACTGGTTTCGTTTGCCAGGAAAAGCACGTTATACACTTAGGCCACAAGGAAAACCGTATTACCACCCGGTTGCGCTTGCTTGACGGCTGTTTCACCTTGCGGTAAAATGCCGCATATGGTATACAAATTGCTGGTGCAATGGGTCATTTCCACGTGTGTAACAGTGATAGGTAGTATGTCTTCGAAAGGGATGCTAAGTGCTGTTGCAGTTGAAGAATTTGCTGTACCGTGTATTATAATGAATGCCAAGGTCTGAGCACTAAGGCAGTTCACCTTCCGTGGTGTGTGGCATTTATGAAGCAGGCATAGCCGTTAAAAAGCGTAGTGTAACCGATGCTTATTATAAGCGGCTAATTAGTTTGTGAATCTGACAGTGGAATTGGTAGACCTAATGAGCATCTGCAGCAAGTACTTATGTATGAAGCAAAGGTGAAAATTCAATTGCCGTTTTCTGCGGCGTTGTTAAGTCCAAGAAGAAATAGTGGCCTGTATGCTCCATAAAAAGCAGGTATAACGAAACTATATTTATTATAAACGGTTATCTGAAAACAACATACAACGGAATCTTAAACTTCCAAAGCCTCAGAAACGATGGTAGGTAGTAATGCAACACCAAAGTCAATAGAGTAAGTTCCGTTCGTCGTAAGCGCAATCGTTAAAAATAATGACGTCTATAAAGAACAACGATATGCAAGTTTGTGCGCATGCAATATTCGTCACCTACTATTATTTTCGCTTTAAATTACATAAAACTTTTTAGCCAAAACCTTTGCAGATAATCATTAGCTTGTTTTGTATTGAGACCTAGTTTTCGTAATCCATGGTCGACCATGATCTTCTCCGGTAAGCCAGGTATAATCATGGCCGCGAGCGATACGCAAATTCTAATTGTTGACTGATAACTCGTAACTAACAATCTGACGGGAAACATTTTGAAGTTACATCTCTCAGCAAAAGATAAACATTCAATGATGGACATGTAGCGATGTTGAATGTACAGATGAACTAAATAAAATAATAAGGTTAAGGCTAAGTTAACGCATTAATGCATAAAAGAGGTACAGTCGTATTATAAACAAATTAATTTTAACATTGAAATTTTATTATAATGGCCACGTATGTCCAGGAAAATTTAGAGGCAATCAGTTACGAAATATTACATAAATATATTCATATATGTATATCTAACATGTTGAAGTTTGAGAGTGGCTAATTTTTGACATGAAAAATAGGCCTGGAGTGACTTTGTGTTCCGGTACACCAGGGTAAATGGTGATGCATTCATAACTGGATTTGAAAGAGATGTGTATAGGTCGCTTTGTGCTTAAGTATGAACAAAAAATAGTAGTGCGTAAGATATATTAGTTGTAAATTTCGCTTTCATTCATCGCGATTTTAAAAAATACAGATAATACAATAATCAGACAAGTGATATGTATACCCCATATCTAAGCAAGTAACTTAATGCGAGCATTTACTTTACGTACATGAAACAATTGTATTAACACTTATTTGCGCCATAAAACAGCCTTTTACAATACACTTTATTTAGCATTTGCCTGCCTTCCTATATGCACTGAACTTCAACCACGTCTGTAGACATCGCTTTATTTATCATAACCGTTTTAACGAAGCAAATTCATATAGCATTATTTTTTATTACCCGCACCAAAATACCATAAAAATTAAGAATATACTCTGCAGCCCCTCAAACAAACTTGGATGTTACCGAGGACAACGGTAGCAAAACCCTTTCCCGCCATGACAAAAGTTAGCCCTTCCCTTGAAGTTTAACTGAAATACTCAAATTACTGCATGCTCAAGGGTTATAATATTTTCCAAACGAACAAACTTTGCATTTAAGGATAAGTATAGTTGACATATATTACCATATATCTACACAATTTTAGCATGACTCGTCAATCATTTGGTATCTAATTTGGTATCTGAGCGGAGAACGGCGGGCATTCAAAAGGTAAACCACTTCTAACAGGGACTGTTTAATTGCACAATGCCCGTTAAATTTGAATTTGTTTGGTGCCAGGTAGTACATCTGATATACGGATTAATTAAATGGTGTGTTCTGTGGCATGATTGACTGTTATAATTTATTAGGAACCGTTTCCTTGGGTAACATTAAATAAATAACTAGATATGTTTCTAGACTCGCTAGCTGCTGCGCCCGTAAGGAATCAGATAAAAATTCACATTAATTTTGAGCTCTTGCATGGAAGTAGGAAAGTGTGAGTACAGGTCCCTTGTTAGAAAGCACAAATGCATTGAATTGTTAAGTGTACGGCTGTTGTGCCTGTACGCGTCCACCTTCTAATTCTTCTGGCTACTGTAGTGTGGAGCAGAAATTGTCGTGGCGCGCTGCTTGACTTTGAACTGGTGCTTACGCTGCGCTCACATTTGCCTTGCAGGAACCTGGTCGTGTGCTTTAACGGAAGAAGTGCAAACAGAAGAATATTGACTTTTGCTACGTGTTGCTTACTAAATCACCAGTTCCAATCTCCGGAGTTCTCCGAAGCTTGTATACTAAAATATTGGCGCCCTGTCGAGGTACTTTCATCAGCAATGCTGTATCACTGGTCTAATGAAGATAATGCCGAAGACAACCGACAAAGCCGATGACAAAACTCATTTTGACTCTAATGACCCAACGGCAAAGCTCGCCGCTTCGCTCGATGTGTTATCAAGGACTTTGCAGAAAATGTCGACTTCACCAAATTCTTCAACCAGCATGCCATCTATCCCGCCACCAGAACGTTGTACCCTGGGGATGATTTACCCCAGGTGGGAAAAGCAAGTCCAGTTTTATCTGCGTCATTTCCCATCTAACCAACAGACAGCTGTGCCCGCGGGCCTGCTCTCGGGAGAGGCTTTTGATATTGTTGCAGACAGTAAACTTTTGGAGAAAGACGTTACAACCGAGAATTTTCCGCCCTGCGCCGATTATTAGCCCGCCCCGGTCTACCTGCGCCCCTAAGCAGGGCATCCCATGCACTTTACCAATATCCGGGGGGAAACCATCCGCACATACGATCGCGAGCTGCAGAGGATGGTCCATATCGCATACTAGAACCAAACGCCAGACGAAAGTGAAAAACTGGTCTTAGGGCGACTCCTAGAGGGCATTCAAACGCCGTCTATTAAAATGGAGTTCCTGCGATACCCTCCCCACCGTTTGGAGGAGGCATTGGAAACAGATGACCAGTTGGAAGAAATAGATGCAGCGATGGGTACACCTACATCTGGCTGTTTTGCTGTAAGAGCGAACACACGACAAAGACCTGTCCTACCTGAAAGAATGACAGGAAACCCTGGCCGTTTTCAGAGATATCCCGCTCCACGACGATCGGCACAATCAGGTTTTCGTTGACCCTGCAGACAAACGTCATACCGCGGATCGTCTCGCTACAGGAACACGCCAGGTGAGCATACCATGACATCATTTGTGATACCATCTCTTACTTTCAACTCGATTGTGACGTCGCTAACACATGAATTATGGATAGCTAGGATTTGCTTACTGGGGCTAGTGGATACTGGCGCAGCTGGAAGCATAATCAGGGCCAACGTGAGCAAGAGCTTCTCAAACTGTGTTAGAAAACCTTGTAACACTCGCCTTACCGCGGCCAACGGGCTACTACTATTTGTTGGGCATTCCATCTTTGCCCCGTTGTTCTAGCATGCACAAGGTTTAACCATGAATTTATCGTTGCTGATCGGATACCGTTCGATGTTATTATCGGAATAGATTTGTTGAGGTTGTTAAAACGCCGACTTGACCTGGAGAAGTCCCAACTAATCACTGATTCGTGCACCATACAACTGAGGGCATGCAGCAACAGCAATTTTGAGGATTTTACGTTATATGAGCGCAGTATCAAATAGCAACAATGTGTAGACGATTTTATTCGGTCGATTGGGCTTTCAGCTGACACATTAACACAGGCACGATTAGCGCAGGTCATACAAAATTATTCAGACGCCTTTGCATGGAAATCCGGTGATTTGGGCCGGACCGGCCTGGTGAAACATGCTATTGACACTGGTGTGGCTAGACCGATTAACGTGCCTCCGAAACGTATTCCAATCCACTGGCAGGTTGAGATACAGAAGCTGATAGATGAGATGTTAGAGGAGAACGTTATCCAACCCTCCAACTCCCCGTGGGAATCTCCTGTTGTCCTGGTAATGAAAAAGGACGGTGACTTCCGATTATGCGCCGATTACCGAAGATTGAACGAGGCTACCCGATAGGACGCGTACCCACTCCCAAGGATCGACGATCTGTTTAACGCACTTGGCGGATCTGTGTATTTTAGCACACTTGACCTGGCTTCCAGTTACTGGCAGGTGGAATTAGAAGAGAGCGATCGAGCGAAAACCGCGTTTGTCCTGCCCTCTGGGTTGTATGAGTTTCAGACCATGCCATTTGGCTTATCTAACGCTCCAGCTACCTTCCAACTCCTTATGCAAAAAGCATTAGCCGACCTGATCCCGCGTAAATGTCTCGTGTATTTGGATGATGTCATCGTACATGGAAAGACGGAAGATGAACACTTGGACAATTTGCGAGTATTTTGGAATGATTGGTGAGAGTGGGATTAAAGCTTAAGCCTTCAAAGTGTCATCTCTTGAAAAGGGAAGTGGCGTACCTAGGGCACATAATATCTGGAGATGGTATTCGAACGGACCTGGTAAAGGCTGAACAGGTCAGATCGTGGCCAACGCTAACCACTACAATGCAGTTACCTAGTTTTCTCGGGTTAGCATCATGTTCCTGGCGGTTTATTCGAAACTTCTCATCCATTGCAGCCCCATTACACTCATTGCTAGAGAAGGGTCGAATGTTCGAATGGTCGAAGCAGTGCACAGAAGCTTTCAATCACCTAGGTGAACCTCTCTGTACGGCCCCTTTGCTAATATTTCCCGATTTGTCCCCGTCTGCTGGCCAGTTTATCTTGGACCCTGATGCGCGTGGTAAGGCGGTTGGAGCGGTGTTATCACAACTGGGATCGGATGGTGTCGAACGGGTCGTGGCATATTGTAGTCGCAGTCTTAGCCCGAGGGAGCGAAATAACTGCACGGCTAGGAAAGAGATGTTGGCTTCGGTATATTTCAACAAACAAAACTGACATTATCTATTAGGTCGAAAGGTTCTGGTCCGCACAGACCACCAATCACTGCGGTGGCTGCAGTATTTTGATGACCCCGAAGGCCAAATCGCGCGTTGGCAAGAGCAATTGCAGGAATATGACTTTGAGTGCAGACATCGCCTTGGCAAGCAACACGCTAATGCTGATGCATTGTCAAGAATTCCCCCTCGCAACCATGGAGAGTGCCTTTCGTGTAATACGCAGCATGTAGCAATCGTCAATCTTCAAGTAGCAGAGTATGGTCGGTGGCAAACGGCACAGGCAAACGATCCCGATACCGCATTGATCTACGAGAGGCTTCTTATTGGCGGCGACAAACCAACGAGTAAAGAGATGAAAGGGAAAAGTTACGTGCCTATACGCGCCTATTCTGCCGATGCTTCCCTTTATTACTCAGACCTAAGTTCTACGTTTTCCACTCTTTGAGTTGTTTTTCTAATCTCGTCTCAGTGG
>OX104060.1:222802-246142 GCA_944474145.2 Dicrocoelium dendriticum
CCAGGGGATCTGCGATTCTTTCTTCTGAAACTATCCTATCCTCCAAGTCTTCAACATATTTCAACGTATAACCTTCGAGACTTCACGTGGTTCTGCAGATGATCAACACATCATATCCAGAAAGAATGCTTAGTTCCTGACCTACCGATCTGACACAGGACAGGACCCAGGCACGCAATGGCCACTCGCATAACGCATCAGTCAGCAGATACTTGGGACGCAACTTGACTGCGAATAACGAAGCAAAAGAACCTTCAACAAGAAACATAGTCAGTTACAACTTCCCATTCAATGGATTGGCGGCAGTGTTTCAGGACGTGGTGGGTTTTCGCCTGGCAAGCGTTCTCCCTATAAAAAGCCACAAACGTCCGTTTAACAACACTGCAACGTGGCGAATGTGAACCGCCACCGAATAAAGTCACAGCCCATAACTTCACGCTGGCAGCTCAATTAGAATCATCATACTGGATGGCTTGCTCTTCAATTATCTTCCAATGGATCACTCAGGATTCTCAATTTATTATTAGTCGAGGTATGACTGTGATATATGACAGAGCGATTATGTCCAAACAAATGGATCCCGATCCCGCTACAACCAAATCGCTGTTTCGCATGTTCACTATTGCACAGGTCCAAGCATGGACATATGAACAATTTTGTACTGTCACTACAGTTCCCATAAAATGTCTGTACAGCTGTACGTACCTGATCATGCCTCAATTGGCGTGCCTCGCATAGTCGAGAATAACATATTTATTTATTTATTTAAGCTCGTTGCCTTTGGGCCCTGTGGGGTTACCTGATCACCGAAGAAGGAGTTTTGGTTCTTAATTTCGGGCTGACGTACACCAGAATAATCATCGTCCCGCATTCTATGGCTAGGGAAGTACTGAGCGATTTACACAAGGAAATGGGACATGCAGGGATCAATAAAATGGACGAAGCGGTTCGACGACGTTTCTGGTGGCCAGATCAAAGGAGAGATGTGATCAACTACTGTCAAGCGTGCGAAGAATGTGGTGCCTTTAAAAACCCTCCTATCGTTCATCGTGCACCCTTGCAGCCCAGGGTGGCCGGCTATCCCAACGAGATAGTAGGAGTGAATCACATAGGCCCTTTACCTGAGACGCCAGGCGGTAATCGCTTTATTTTGGTCATGATCGATTACGTTACTAAGTGGTGCGAGGCTATACCGATAAGACAGGCGGACACGTCTACTGTGGCAACAGCTTTGGTAAATCATTGGGTCTGCCACTGGGGCGCACCAGGTCAGCTACACTCGGATAAAGGCTCGTGCTTTGAGAGCTCACTGGTACTTGAAGTTTGTCGGTTACTTGGGATAGACAAAACTCCAACCACAGCGTATCATCCTCAAGGAAATGGTCAAGTGGAAAGAACAAATCGTTCTCTTAAATGGTTGCTGAAGGTCTTCGCGTACAGGCATATCAATGAGTGGGACAATATGTTGCCCAGATGCCTACTTGCATACAGGAGCACAGTACATTCATCGAGGGGACAGACACCATTCCTTATGTGGACAGGAGGAGAGGCACGTTTACCTTCGGATCTACGCTACCGATGACGCACTGCTACAGTCGTCGGTTATGGAATATGTTAGCAAGTAGTTACACTCCCTTTGGCAGTCTCATCAGTCAGAGCGAGTGCAGTTAGGGAATGCATACCGGCGTCAGAAGGAATATTACGAAAAGAAGGTATTTGGCGTACCCCTGAAATTTGGTGGTTTAGCTTGGTTACACCAACCTCAAGCATCAGGAGTGCCGGCAGAGTTTCACAGAGAGTGGACGGGTCCATATACGGTAGGACGAGTGCTCTCTGAGGCCACATGCATGATAAAGGATAGTAACAACCCTAATAGTCAACCTATAGTTGTCCATTTAAAGCGCCTTAAACCCTGTAGACGAGAAGCTGAGTCAGTTGAGTCAGAGAGGGCAGATTCACCACCAGTGGTCGCTCGTGAACTTGAAGTACCAGCTTTGGTGGGCTACGAGGTAGCACCGGGGACGGCGCTCGAAGGAGGGTGGGTGTACTGTAGTGTGGAACGGAAACTGTCGTGGCGCGCTGCTTGACTTTGAACTGGTGCTTACGCTGCGCTCACAGTTGCCTTGCAGGAACCTGGTCGTGTGCTTTAACGGAAGAAGTGCAAGCAGAAGAAGATTGACTTTTGCTACGCGCTGCTTAATAAATCTCCATTTCCAATCTCCGGAGTTCTCCTAAGCTTGTATACTACCTTACTTCAGGCGTTATTTAGCTCCTTGATTTTGTGTTTTGTGGACGTTGCGCAGAGCCGTAGTTGTGCAGGTTTACTTTGGAAGCGGAATCCAATTCGGTAATACTACACGATCAATTTTTGGACTATTTCATCCCACACAGTCGGCACATTTATTGATGAGCATGAAGAGAGACATAAGTGCGGCATAATTATAAGGAACATGGAAAGGTTAAAAATACTTTCCATAGAAGCAAAAAATAAAGCGCCTTTGTTAAGTAACATACTAATACGTCGTAGTTCGCGAGAAGAATAAAATTCACAAAATATAGAACCGAAATTGCTTGCTCAAAACTTGCTCTCTGTAGCCATATTTTAACCTATCTAAATCTTAGAACAAAAACATCTTTTCTTAGGCAAGAATATTGCGTACAGCAGAACAAAAATAAACTGCCTGAACCACCCATTATCACTGATTATGTTAAAAGCAAAAGCAATGAAACACGTGCAGTATTTTTCTAGTTATTCGTAAGTGAATACCGGCCTACGAATAACGCCATTTCATTTTTCCTAAGGATGGCTCTCTGCTTTACAAGCAGATATCAGAAAAAGAAAAGAAGACGTAAAACGTGGTGAAGCAGTATAAGTTCTAAGTATGCATATTTAGCTAGAACTGCTCAGTATAGCCGGTACTACCCCGCAACAAATGTGTACGACATAGGTGGCCGAAAAGTACACTTTTGAAGCATACATAGCAAATATAGGCAATTAAGCGATAACATTTCGCAAAACCCTGCGAAACCAGTAAGGATTGTTTCACGTGCAAGAGAATTCAGGACATGTTATTATTAATCCATGGTCAGAAGGATTCAGTGTACCATTTTCAGTGGATACTGTGCCACATAAACCACATGGAATACAGAGTTTAATACATTTAAATCCTCTAATTACTTGCAAATTTTATATCAAGTCTGCATGAGCTAGGTATACGTAAATAATACAGAAGACCTTTAAGATGGCTTTCCCTGTCATAGCCTAAAATATGCACATATTTTTTTAGATAATTACTACAAATTTATTCTCTTGGAGCCGATTTTCTATAGCAAATTGCTAGGTTTCTATCGCCCGTGAGCAGGAGGAGCCTGTCACTTATAACAAAGAAATGATTATCTGAAAATTCAACAACATTTAGTAAAATGATTCGGGGAGTGAAATCCATTCGGGTCTGTTTTAGTGGGGCAGCATCTACTTTACTTCTGTAGGTTGAGCTTGCCCTAACCTGAGGGATTATGACGCCTCAAGTGTTGGTGCGCAATATTGTGCAGCGCTTTGGTTAAATTTGAGCTATTTCTCTCCAAGTTTAAGTTCTGATGCATGTGCCAGCTTTGTTTATCTAAGTGGCTTTGTTATCTAGTGCTGTAAGCTCGCCCCATATATTTCCTGTTGGTTTCCGTGTTAAGCGCTGCTCTAGCACCCTAAGCAATGTATGCTAAGAAAAACCAAGCGTAGGATAGTAAGAAGCAAAAATGTGAAAGCTGGTTGTTTATCCATCATTACCCATAACGCGTGGTGGATTTTGGAGCCAGGTAAAAGATAAATAACACACGGGCAGCCGAGATAAGACGTAACTGGCATATCAAGGAGAGCTAATGGAAGGAACGTGGGTATTAACTTGGTGAACCAGGGTGCTTCATCGTGCTTTCGTTTTACATCTCTTAAAAAGTCAGCTCACCCCTATCAGCACCTGGAGCAACAACCCGCTCAACAAGGAACACTTATGTGATTCATTCTAGCCTTCCACACCCATCTGAACGGAACTTGAAGTTGAACTAAATGGGGTAAGTCTATATCGCTTCCACCTCTGTAACCAGTGGCGGGCACCACTGTAACTCAAGAAAATCAAGCCGCCGTTTTCATTTGAAACTGGCTCAGCGGTCCTTCCAAGCCTTCGACATTCTCATACTTCGCCACAGCAATAGATCTAAAACCCCTCTGTTATCCACACTCATACTAGCAGTTGCACCACCAATTACTGCCACCGAAAAGAAAACCAACATCATACACAGCCACCCTTCATGCGTACTCCTTTATATTGCCTCGTGATTCATTATACTATAGAAGTGCGTGAACCTTCGCCACCATTGCGCACTTATCAACCTTCACAAGGTAGCTAGATTACACAATTGCTATGCATATATTGTACCACCGTACTTCCTACAACAAAACTTTCTCTTAATTGTGCAAACAAACGTTTCCCATCTACCACGGGTTTTCGCTTCACAGCAACGTATAGGAGAAATTTTACGCAATAGTTGACCACTAAACTTCCAATTAACCTGCCTACACTAGAATATGCGGGACAATGAGTGGGTATTAAGTATGTGCCTCCATAATTAATAAGCACCACGCAAGCAACGTGGCAACTTGCTAAGATCTTACGAGCACGAAATGAAAGATCACTGGCACACAAATAAATCCCGCCCGAAATAGTGCACAAAAGTCCGCTCTGGGGTTCCATCCTCAAGTTCAATCTGAAGTGGAACCGGAAGAGTAGGATGTTGCTGTGAATGTTCCACCTTCGAAAAAGTCGTTGATCCAACAAGGAAACTGGTTCAATGATGTGTCAAATTAGAGCAAAATCAACACACATATTTTGCATGGTCAACGAAACAATGCCAACCTACCCTGCATTAGCAGTCTTAGCTATGGTTGTCAAGTGAGATGTAGCAGCAAACAGTATTGTCAGTAAAAGAAAGGAAACAGAATACAAGGCACGCTTATTAAATTTTATAGGCATTAGTAGGATGGTGGTTAAGATGAGTTTAAGAAACGTAGGCCGTAGTAGGCGAATAAAAGCTCAAGGCAAGAAGTAGAAGACTTTATACTGCATACGGTTAGCGTAAAATCGATGCTCGTACTCTTCCACCGTCGCTGTTATAACGACATCTGCAGGTACTGGTTGTTGTCCCTACGGCGTTACATTTTTAATTGGCATTCAATTTATGGACTTTGGACTTCGATGCTACTTGCTTTCCCTCTACCTATATCCCACCCTATCATGTAGTTCTAACTCTGGAGAGCAAACTAGCCCGTGGCCTATTCCTATTGCATCCTACTAGATTATTATTAAGATTTTGCTGCCGCATTGCTCACAACGGTCCAACTTGCCGGGCTTTTGACTACTCAACTTCATGCCCCCGTTCGCTAGTCATGAATTATAGCCGGATGGTGAAGTTCGTTATCCGCTGCTTCCCATCTCTATCTGTTTATTTCTAGTATAACTGGTACGCTCGATTAGCCACCTCGACTTTGGCTCATTCCCATTTCAGACTTACAGGCTACAGGCTCTACCCCAAAAAGTGTAATCGCTTCCTCTGCTCTACCACATTGACACCTACAACACGCAATGCAGCGAGGCAGCAACACAGCTCTTAATCTAGGTTCACATCCTTTCACGGCTTACTGTGTTGAACGTAAATGGTCGCCAAAACTTCTACCAGCATGAACCTAAGCTAGGGAATGGACGCTCAGCCTTCGAAATTCTTCCTCTAACACCTATACTTACCCATCGCCACCTCCTCCTGCCTCAGCCTTATATTGGTGCTCCGCTAACCACTGGCTCCCCACCACCTCCACACAAGGCACCAGCCGTGTAGCTACAGATGTTCGTCCTACATCTACCCACATTCACGGCCCAGCTTGCTACTGGCCTTCCACCTCTTAGCTTGCTTGTGGCACTAACAACTCGCAACGATGTTAGAATTAGTAACCTTGCGCTGCGGAGCACGATGGCAGTAAACAGCTGCGAACGGGCCACCAACCCCACCTAGAAACTCCACGTTTCCTCCATGTTGCTTCGCACGTATAACAAGTTTGCATTACACATGACGACAAAACTATGGTATTCATAGCATTTCAAGCCACAATCTTTTGTTGCATTCCATTCCTTTCCTCCGTTGCGTTTTCATTTCATTCACCTTGGCTTGCTCATGTCACTTGCGTCACTTTCCAATTTTCCTGCAGTTACTTTCACTGGACTGGAACAATCCTTCAACGATTGAATAGTCCATAATTAGAAACTCGGATAGTTACCCGCGCAGCTAACATCGGTTGAGTGACAAGAACTGAAACCTAACTCGACCACCGAACGCAACATAAACTTCAGGATAGAAGGCAAAGAAGAGCTGACTGCGAGTAACAGCACACGAGGTCTTATGCAAGCCTTAACGTTTACCTGGAACTAATTCCAGTATCACATAACTTGCTTAACAGCATTTTTAAGTTTGCATTTGCAATCTGTTTCAACTGTGAAGTTGAGCAGTTATGATAACCTTATATCACTTTTTACACTTTCCAACGGCAAGACCGAAGTTTATCACACTTGAACGCTACAGATTTGTTGTACCTATTCGATGATGCTTTGGTAAAGTGTTTTGCTCAACACCGAGAATATAAAGCTTATTTAATTATTTCTATATAATCTATGGTCCTACTCGATAACCGCAAAGCTCTCCGAACCCGATCAGACCGAAATTTTTGCAACTTTAATTGTGGCCACGAAGGGCCACGAAGGGTTGGGCGAAACCATCCAGTCAAAGCTAGACCAGGCTGACCCATCAGTATGGATATGTGAGGACCAGCTAACCCTGAAGGCGCCGGTAGTACATGCAAAATATATCCGGGAACGTCAGCTTCTATAACCCTTGCAACAGTTTCGTCCCGGACCACAGGACTCGTTCAACTACAATCTTATTATGCACTAGGCACGACGGACAAGCCTGAACACCGTACTTCGGGTGCGGCCTTACAAATGCCGAAACTAGTAAAACGAACATTTGGTGATCATGATCCAGAAGGACCTGCGAATCAACCACAACATACTTAAACATTGTAAGCAGGGGTTGTCCAGTGTTTAATGGACTTAGAGCCTGATGGAAGCAAAAGTTTGAAGTGAAATTGGGGTTGAACTCTTGGTATTTCGTTTCCGCCGAGCAACTAACCCATCTGCGGGTCATTCGGAGCACGCGTATAGGCGAACATTTCGCTAAACTAACAGGCAACTGCGACAAAAGGGACCAGTCCCAAAGTCTATCCGTTGCATTTGTAAGGTCACTGGACCAATGGCATCATTTATTATGAACCAGTGGTTTAAGTCATCTGCAAACATAAGGGATGGCACACTTAACTCATCGGGTAGGTCGTTATCGTATAAAGCTGAAAGGTGGAGCCAAGGACTGCATCTTGCGAAACGCCACTGAGAACACATTACCGGAAGGACATGCTTGAACTCATCTGCATACACATTTCCCTTCTGAATAGGAAAGCTGAAATCCACCATAAGACTGGACCAGAAATACCGTAGGACCTCAGCTTCTACAAAAGACGCGAATGTGAAACGGTATAAAAGGCTATGGAAAATGTTTTGGACAGCAAGTCTACGGTCTTCCCGCAACCAACGGCTTCAGCCTAGTGTTTGCGAGCCCTTTAAAATGTTAGTACTGCAAGGATAGCCCATACTAAAGCCGTGTTGTAAGAGATTAAGCACCCAAAAATGCTCACCATTGTCTTGCAATAGCGTAACTCACGAGTTTTTCATATATTTGATCAGCTCGTTCGTCAACCTGATCAGTTTATAGTAATCAGGGCGGTGCTGGTAACATCGAGGTTACCCATATCGCCAAACTACAAATGAAGTGGTCCACGAGTGCTTAAAGTCTTGCTTTACTCCAAACAAATGGTTGAAACGGTGCTCAGGAATTGGCACATGTTCCGCACCAAATTGCCATCAGAAATACGTCTGAAGGCAGTTGGAACCAGGCCACCAATGGATAAGGGAACACGAAACCAGCAAGAAGTAGTCGCGATCCCCGCTGTCTGCATTTCTGTACCGGAACACAATGCAACGCCCCAGCCGTTCGATGAAGAAGGAAAAGACAGCCTGCTGGAGATCGACTCAGGGCGCTGTAGGCATCCCACCGTAACGACCCCGGGAAGTTTGCAAGAGACTCATCAAAAAAACGTCCCTCAGCCGACCCAACAAGGATCGGCGTAAATTCTCGGAAAACCAACGTATGTTCAAACACGCTTCTAACATCCGTAGTTCTCAATTGCCTTTATACAAACGCCCAAGGGCTTCTAAGCAAATTGGCGGAACTTCGATCTCGTCATAGCTCAATGTGTTGGGACCTCATCATGATAACTGAGACGTGGCTGAACGACATGATTAGTGACGCTGAGATCGAACTACCTGGCATGTCACTACTGCGTAACGATCGACCCACCAAGGGCGGCGGTGTAATTCTCTACTACCGTTCAGACCTTCTCATCAAGCTCATGAACGACCCTGGGATTCAAATCGTAGACTCCTTATGGTGCTGCCTACACCTAAAGCACGGCGATAAATGCTTATTGGCCATCGTATATCGTCCACCAATGTCCACTTTAGAAATGGACAAGGCCCTGTCTTATGCTTTGAAGAATTTACTGGAACGGTCATACAATCATGTTTTGCTGGTAGGGGACTTCAATCTGCACGGCCTAGAAACCCCAGCCACCATGAATGAACCATTCATAGCCGATCTACAAGAGCTAATAGCAGGATTACCGCTGTACAACCATGTCACATCCCCAACGCGATTCAGGACAGGAAACAAACCGGCCATCTTGGACCTCGTTTTCACCAATGAGGAACTGATGATTGACGTAGTAACCACATCCACTCCCTTGGGCCGCAGCGATCATGCGACACTATTGTTCCAATACTTGTGTTATGCAGATTATCCTAATGAAAGTAACGTGGAATCTTACGTCGTAACCAACTACGCTAAGCTGGCAGAACTCATTAGTGCTACGAGCTGGTCCTTCTTAACTGAGTGGTCCCCAGAAGTGGCATGCGGGAAATTTGTCAACAAATTCAATACGCTCGTAGCATTGGCATCTAAAACCAAAATCCCCCTACCCGACAAGGCGAAGTCGTTTCTCAGAAGCAGGACCCGGAAATGCATGGGATTGAGGGATCTGGCATGGCGCGCCCATATAGCCTCTCCGAGCGAGGATACTTGGAACACCTATATTACACAAAGAAACCACTGTGTCACACTCGTCAGGGAGGATAAGGTAAAGAGCCAACAAGATCTTGTGTCAAAGTTCTGCGTTAACCCAAAGCTACTATACAGACACATAAATAAGCTTCGCCGCGTTAAGCGCGGAATCCCGGCTCTGCGCACAGCTTTCGGATTAGCACATACGGCACAGGATGCGGCGAACGTCCTAGGACAACACTTCGGCTGTACTTTCCAGTGTGTGCCAACATCCTGCACCATATCTGGGCAACTTATTCCGCCATCAGGCCTTAACCACATTTCCTTCACAACTGCAGCTGTATTGAGGCGGTTGATGTCGTTGCGCGAATTTAGCTCCCCGGGTGCGGACGGCATTCGGCCGAAAGCGCTGAAAGTTTCCGCCACGAGCTTAGCTGAACCTTTGGCGACACTCTTTCAGCGATGCCTTAACGAGATGCACGTCCCAACGATGTGGAAGCACGGGATCATCACTCAAATCCACAAAAATGGTAGCCTTGCAGATCCAACCAATTATCGTCCGATTACCCTTCTTCCGGCAATCTCCAAGATCAGGGAGTCCATTGTAGCCTAAGCCCTCATGGAGTACCTGGAGAAAAACAACATCCTCGTTCCGGAGCAGCACGGATTTCGCCAAGGCAGGTCCTGCACAACTAATTTGCTGATTGCTCATTCAAACTGCACAGAGTCTGTGGACGCCGAAGTCGGAGTGGATGTAGCCTACTTGGACTTCTCTAAGGCATTCGACCGATTGGACCATCGGATTTTACTGAACAAGCTGCAGCATTGTGGTATCAGCAATCCTATTCTAGGATGGATAGGCGGATTTCTCGTTCAACGTCACCTGAATGTGAGAGTCCGAAATACCCTGTCGGCACCAATCAAAGTTCAGTGTGGCGTACCTCAGGGCTCGGTACTCGGGCCTCGCTTGTTCATTGTTTTCATAAATGATCTTGCAGCTGCACTATCTTCCAACCTTCTGCTGTTTGCAGATGACCTAAAGATATGGGGTGCCATAGCTTCTGGAGAGGATCACACAGCCTTGCAGGATGATTTGGACAAAGCATACAAGTGGTTAAACGAGAACATGCTACAGTTAAACACCACAAAGTGCAAAATCTTGAGCATACGCCATCAGAGTGCGTATAACTACCGCTTAGGACCTGACATTCTACAGCGGACCTCTCATGAGTGCGATCTTGGCGTGCTTGTACAAGAAGATCTTGGGTGCTTAATGCAGACCGAAAAGGCCTCCAAGAGAGCAAACCAACACTTTGGCCTTCTGCGTAGAGCATTTGGGAAGTTTGACGCCTCAATCTTTCCGAAAATGCTTAGTGCTTTTGTTAGACCGCACACAGAATACGCTATCCAAGCGTGGCAACCATGGCAGAAGTGCCACCTCACTGCACTCGATACTGCACAACGCAGAGCGACAAAATACGTCAAAGGTCTTTCCAGCCTTCCCTACCCACTCAGGCTGAAAACTCTTAACTTATACAGTGGACGTTACCGTCGTTTGAGAGGCGATCTCATATTGGTGTACCGGATACTGAGAACCCCCAACCACACGTGTCATTCCCTTTTGAAACGTAGTCAAAACGCATCCCTAAGAGGTCATCAGTTTAAGTTGATCACACAGTACAGTCGACTGGAATGTCGACGCAATTTCTTCTCCCTCCGAGTGTCACAACCTTGGAACGCCCTTCCAGAACATGTAATTAACGCTCCCACCCTATCCCTTTTCCAAAATCGCCTTGACGAAACTCTGACACGATTGCACTATGTGATATAACGTGCGACCATCGGATGATTGTATTAGTGAACAACGAACGTGGACGGAATCCACTTAAAATTCCTATTGGATTACTTGTTTATGTGCATCTCCAATCCCTTGGTGAGTCATGCATTTCACACGTACTTTCATCGATACGATTTTTAGTTTTACGATGTTAATTCTCATCATCCTACGGGACCTGTCAAGCATTGCTTTTATACCCGGCATAAACCATTGTTCCATTGTTCCATTTCCGAAAAATGGGATAAACAATAGCCTCCTTACAGTCAATGGATAGAGAGCATCGCTGTAGAGACTTCAGAGAATACGCGAGCATTGCCCAGCTAATCTACGCAGTGGTGGGATAAAAATTGTGATGAGCGCCGTGTTGGCACACTTCATATACTGTTGTGTATTCAGAGGGCAAAAGTCATCCGCTAAGTACAACCGTTTGGGAAAAATAGCATCCCCATCGCAGGTTTACTGGGATTTAGTCCCAACAGAAGGCAGTGCATTTGAACCCTAAGGAACTTTTGCCTGCAAGCTTAATTGCGGCAGCTGCGACATTGGAACTTAAACCCCCAGCATCCTGTCCTCCGAGCAAAAGAGCATTTTTATCACCTGTGACAGAAGCATTTCCGTCGGGGCCAAACAACTCTGGGGTGCAGTAGTTTATGTTGCTTAAGCTTGTGACGTAAGCGAAGAAGCGTCCCTAGTTTGGTAAGGCTATAATAGCAAGCTTTATTCATGTGGTATTCTGGCACCGCGTAAATGATGACTGCAGTCACTTCTAATCTCTCGGTAGCGTTTGAAGTTGCATGGGGAAGAAGCAGGTAACTAAGTACACCAACAACTTGTACGTATGTTAATTTGTTGGCTTACAGCCGAACAAAACCAGGGTGACTTTGCCCTAGTTTTATTCCTGCCAGGCCGTGGTATACGGGGGGAGAGTTCACTCAAGTATAAGTTAAATTTGTCCCAGGCCGTTTTATTGTCATCACTTCCTAAAATAACACAAAGCGCGCATCCTTGATAATCGTATGGCTTCCTACAATCCAATTCGCCTATTCAGCAGTTCCGACTTTAAGCGGCGAATCATAGACACCACCATATTCGTGTCTCGTTTTCCGTATGTTACAGCACCAGGCACCCTTCCGTTGGCCCATCTGCAGGCATTGGGCAGGATGAAGGAATTGGTATAGTGGAAGAAACGTTGCTCATTAATAAGGATGATTTCCAAATTAGCTAAATATTTCCAAAAGTTGCACGTGTACATCGCGATGAAAACTGCTGAATGAAGTGGTTTGCGGAAAAGGTTTGATTACATTTATACTTATATGCATGCAACATAAGAAAGTTTGTTCTGAAGGAAAGTCGACATGTACAGCATTAGCATTGGCCAGTACACCATCGGACATGATGCACTTGACGGCAGAAGCACCAACTACAAACTCCATAAACGTGAGGAGAAAGGTTCGGACGGCAGTCTCCGTCTAACGCTAGAGAAAAGCGAAGGCGATCGGCAAGCTTTCTTGACAGCCCTCGACTATGAGCAGTTGGTATAACCAGTATCTCTGTTGGTTAGTGGAGAAGGTGTTAGCAACCAGCAAAAGTCGGAAACCCGGAAGTACAACTCCAACCTCTCGGATGGGGAGTACACTAATTAGGTGATCCGGGTTTTTTCGTCGCGCAAAATCCGGGCTGGCGCTCGTTAATTAAACTGCTATTCTATGTCCAGCATATATCCTAAAACAGTGCATTTAAGCTACCCAATTAAAAAGCATATTGCCTGGATTGTTGCGCCCGAACATCTGCCTTGCTCGAACGTTGCCAACGTCCGCGTTCGTCAACTATTTTCCAACTTTGATCGGACGTTGAACCGGTTGTTGCAACATCGCTTTCGGCATTCAAGCATGTCATGATTATCTTCAGCTATTCCGGTTCATACAGACGGTATCTACTGAACCACGTTAAAGCTTTGTCTCCCAAAATTTCGTGGTTATGCAAAATGCAGAACCTGGTTATTCTGAATAAAGTGCCCAGCATACCAACGTTGAAATGCGCCTCGCAATGTGTATGACCACATGGTCGTAAACTTTTACCTTCGTTAAGTGGCGGGCAAACTCGCTCCGGTGTCATAGATACTATATCAGTGTTTGCTGGCCGGAAACAGTGGCTTTCGACTTTCGAACACTGTAATGTGACCCGGAGATTCTCTAGAACCGCTTGATGTAATACACCCGTTCGTGGGCGTTGCTACGCAGGCGGCTGCTCACACCGCCATAAAACACTGAAACCTCTAATGGCAGGACCACTGGCGGTCCCAACGAGCTTATAAGTAGCAGCGTTATTTGAAGGCATAGCGTGGTTGTCGTATCCAGAATAATTTGCGGCATCCGGTTTCGGATTTGCCTATCACTGTGGTCAGCCACAGGACGCCTACGCCTACAGTGGGACCATGGGTAGCTTGCGCTGCACCACCCACGGCTCCAAACACACACCACATATTCAGTGTACACCTGAAGGAATAAGACCCGGAGACATGTGGATCCACATTTCCTCAGCGGATCTGGAATCCAGAATATATCGCTGCGCAATACCAACCCTAATCCAATGAAACAGCTGGAGAAACGTGCTACTTTTACACTGCTATTCAAAGTTTATTCAGTAATGTAAATTCAATGTGAAATAATCATTACACACATCTGCCGTTTTCTTCGTCAAGCAAAACACCAAATAGGTTGTGGCGATAATGATGTTCCTTTTGGAACTTTGTGGCGTCAGATCTGAAAGAATGAAATATCTCCAAGTCGGATCGGCAAACACAATGTCGAAATCTCATTGGTCGCTCGTGGCGGATTCGACGCTACGAAACAAGATACCTTGGTTAGTATAGAGATTTATGCCCTACTGATCCAACTTCAGTTGAAATGACATGGAAAACAATGTTTAACTAAACACTTGAATAGAAATTTACCAGTTGTCAAACTTCCTCTGAGCCGAGATATCTCGGTTCGATTAAAGCGCTTGTCGTGTTTCACCGTTTGAGATTTTCTGCATTGAAATCCTTGCTGGAGAGCAGTAGTTGAATAACACTGCACAGAAAATTTGACTTTTTTCAGTTTTCTGGTGACCCGAAAGGACTTGTAAGTGCCAACTTGTCGGACTATTTGTTCATGGCCCGCCTGTCATGTTTCATCGCTCGAGCTCTTCTTCGACGAACTCATTGTTTTGAAGCTATTTGAATAACACTGCACAAATCTTTGGATTATGACAGCTTTCTGTGCTTCAAAGTTACTCCGAAGTACTAACATACTCGCAATCTCTTGTGGGTGTCTTCATTGTTACGACACAGTCTCCTTTGAGTCTCCGTACCACTTACGGCTTGCTACACCCTGCATACGCTGAATACTCCTTCATTTGCACGGAACAGCTCGTGTGGACACTGTGCTGCTTGAAAAATTGCTTCATATTGGATGCCTCCGATGAGTACAAATCGGTGCCTACGTTTCGCTTGCAGTATCATCCGACTTTGCTCTCCAAGACTACATTTCAGGCCTTTGCAAACCGGTCCTCCCATTTTCATTGTTCTTACCTTTCTTCATTGTTGGCAAGATGGTTAGAAAAGTGGTGGGGTTGCCTTTAGGTCTTAAAACAGCTGATTCAGTGTACCTATGCTGCTTAGAGAGATGCTCTGTACCTGTAACCGAGTTGTTGGGTGGTATGAAATGCGGTCTTTGTGGTAGATGAGTTCACGTGGCATGCACCTGTTTGCCTGTAGTTCAGCACGCTCACTTTTCAAGCAATGAGCGTTTTCTTCATAGCTGTGAAGATTGTTTTAAGCCTAAAGCTCAGCGCTTTGTAACCACGAAGGATTGCTTCTATTCGGTCATCTCCAAACTGACATGTATTACAAGTGTGTCTATGCGATTGACAACTTTATATGGGAAAGTTGAAGATTTGGTAAATCGCCTGCCTACATTCCTTGTTCTCGGCGCGGTAAACTCAGGCGCTAGTGGCACACAAACGGAGTCCGTCGATCTAACACCCTATACAGCAACAGAGGGTGAGTTAGTTGGCGCTAAACAGTTGGAAGGAGTACGTAAGTTCACAGACAATGACAACATATCGCAGACTTTGTCAGCCAAACGTAAGCAGAACAAAAAGTTGGAAGCTGTAAACTTGCAAACCGCTTTAGTATCGAAGTGTACAGAGGGTCAGCTATACAGTCACTTGCAGAGCCTACAGTATTGAGTTCTTCGGCGTCTCCTCTCAATGCCTCTTCTTACGCTGCTAGTGCATCCAAGCAACCAGCCACCCAGTCGCAGGCTTCTGTAACTGTGGCGCGTAGAGTAGGCAATCCCCACCGCAGTGACCCTTACCCTGATAGTAGTGCCATCTTTAGGAATGACAAGGAGTCCACCACCGCTCTTCTAAAGGAGCTGATACTTGATGATATGCGTTTCCAATCTGCTACCGCCCGGGTTTCCTGGCCTAAATCTACGGAAACTCATTAGGATTAAGTCTGTGTGGGTCGATGTTTTAAACGTCAAACACCGTTTACTGAGAGTCGTTCTTATAACACGGACGAGCATAATATGCTTCTGCGTTTCGCTTTTATACTCAGGCCTTCTGGTGTCAGTATTCAACCTGACCTATTGACTGATAGGTTAAAATTAAAGGTCGCCATAAAGAACCTTAAAGCCTTTCGCGAGTTGGGTGACTGGGTCTTTGATTGGTGGTTTTTCGGGTGGTGAGCCGGAGGTCTATTTCTGCCATTTCAGAGCCCGTTCTGGTGGCACCCGACCCTTGGGTCACGATTCCAATTTCCTTAAAGCAGATTTCAGCAACCTGCGTAATCCGAGAAACAAGATATATGAGCTTGACAATTTAGTAAAAGGTTCCCGGCCGGAAGTACTTGCTCTCGCGGAGACGCGGCTGTTCTCCCACATCCTGGAAAGTAAAATGTGTTCACCTGGCTGTACCCTCTGCGAACTGATCGCGCCTCTTGCTGTCGCGGAGGTGCAGTTGCTTTGCACCTATGATCTACCTTGACTACTTTACGAACATATTCCTTCAGTTCCTCTGACGTAACTGCCGAGGCTCTTGCGGTGGATGTTTGCGCTTTTTTCACGCAATTCAAAATGATGTTAGTATACAGAAGCCCGAAAGTGCGACAAGCAGGCTCATTAATTTCATTCGAACTTATGCGACGAATATATGTCGGGTTATGGGTGGTTTTAATGTCCCTGAGATTGATTGGCGCAACTTTTGCACAGCAGCGTCTGGACGTTTTTTTAATGATCTCCTTGACCTCTTTTACAAGCATCCCTTCATCAGTGTTTGTGAAGGCCAAATCGCTTCATGGAGGGGCAAACGTCTTCCACTTTAGACCTCGTCTTTGTAAAATATACGAGATGTAGTGTATGATTCCACCGTGGGCTCTAGTGATCACCCTTGCCCATTATTCAGGAGCGCCTTAAGTCAGGGACGTGAAGAGCCTATGGTCAATAGGTTAAATATATGGCGCGCTGTTTTTTAAGTCCTCATGTACAAGGCTGAAAATCAATCCTGTGTAGGTTCGGAGGCTGATACCGTCCAGGTTGCATGAAACGTGTTCAATTCCTTTCTTTGCTAGATTTCGCTTCCCCACATTCCAATCTCAGCGTGGAAGAGTAGGCGGTCCAGGTGTTGGAGGACTTACGTACCAGCTCCCTCAGCAATTACCTATCATCGCCACCGAGGAGTGCGAAATGCATGTAAACGACAACCGTGGGTCGCACGCTTGGGGTATGAACTAGCGCTGGCTCGATCCGCCTCAACAATCCCGAAACGGTTCTTTGGCTATGTCAAACGGAGATGCAATACAAATTCGCCTATTCCTGTGCTGTTTGGACCTGACGCGGCACTGAGGTATCAACCGATCAGGCCATGGCCTGCTTACTTGCGAAACAGTATGCTAGGACATTCTTGCATAATTCTGTGTTGCCTACTATCGAATTGCAGGCAAAGGTACATATGGCTTCCTTGCTGTTGGGTGTTTTCCTCTCGGAACCTCAGGTACTCAGCTGCTGCTTGACCTGAATTCCACTAAAGTTGCCGAGAAATATGCCCACTATCCCGAAACTTTTATGAGCTGGCTAAGTTGCTGCGCAAAAAGCGATTATATGTATCTAAGTCTTAACTTCGAAGCTGCTCTCTACCTGCTGACAGAGGAGCTGATAGCGTGTGCCTTATTTTCAAAAAGTCTGATAAGCACCTACCGGAAAATTAGCTACCGGTTAGCATAACAAGTGTCAGCATCATCATACACGTTAGCTAGAGGTGGGGAACACCTCAGCTACTGTGCCGCAATACATGGAAAAAAAGGAGAAAAAAAAGCAACTGGTGCAAGCTGGTTGAGCTACCGCTAACGGATGGGCACCGTTCCTGTAAGCTACCAGCCGGCTGCTTTGCACCCAAAAAGAAAAAAATATCATGCAAAATTATATAAGGCTAAATAATGAGATCGTGGTTGGAGGGGGAGGCTAAGAGGGATGGGGTGGGACAAAGAAACTCACAGCACGAACGCCACTGAGGTCGGCTCCTAGCCACATCAGCAAGTGTGTCCAACCAAGCGTGCTCATGGTCTTTCGGACCCCAACCAGGGAGCCGAGACGCTCCAACCGAGGCCAGCTCAGAAGTGAGGGCCTTCATTCCTCTGGACCAAGTCATCGCTTGGTCACCCCTCCTCTTCTTCCATCCACACCACCGGCGCGCAAACAACACACGTCGCAGAAGTCGGTGGGCTAGCATGCGTAACACGTGGCCGAGCCATCGGAGCCTGATGCGTGAAATAACGGTGTTGAGCGGTTCATTTCCTTTTCCTGTGCCATAAACAAGGCGTCGAACACGCTCGTTGCTCACGCGGTGTTCCCACCAAATATGAGCTAAATTACGAAGGCACCAATGGTCGAACGTAACTAGACTCTTCAGGTCCGCTGCTTCAAGCGGCCAGGTTTCACAACCGTACAGTAGGGTCGAACGTACTGCTGCATTGTACACTCTACCCTTCAGGGAGAGAGTGAGGTCGCGCCGGCACCATAAGTAACGAAGGTTAGCAAAAGCGCCCCGAGCTTGTGCTATACGATTCGTGATTTCATCTTCAAGCCAACGGACGCTTATACAACTTCCCAGGTAGTGGAGTTTTTGAACGACTTCTAGCTGATCCCCACCAAGGGACAGCGTAGGAGGCGGTCCAGACCAATCTTGGAGGAACATTTTGCACTTCGATGGTGTGAAGCAAAGCCCGAAGTGTACTAATGTACTAGTGGAAGTATCAGCGAAGTTGGTAAGAGCTTCAATGGAGAAGCACTTAGCTAAGTTCAGTTCTCTCAGCCCGTCTCAGCATGGGTTCCGTAGATGCCACTCCTGTTTGGATAATAGGTTGGTAGCCCGAGAGTGTTGGGCTGAGATTGTGGATCAAGGACAGGCGGTGGATGTTTGGTTCATCGGTTATATAAATCCTTTGACACCGTGCCGCATGTGCGTCTTTTGTTTAAAATAGCATCCTACGGCGCCTCACTTCAAGTATTTAAGTGCATTTCCGTTTCCCTGGAAGGAAGACAGATGAGCGTTCGAGTGGGTTCCTGGCAGTCTTTCAGCCAAGTCGTCCTGAGTGGTGTTTCTCAGGAGTCGGATTTCGGTCTTTTACTGTTTGCATTGTAAGTCAATGACCTCAGCGAAATCTTAAGGTACCATCCCTTATGTTTACAGATGACTTAAAATTTTGGAGTACAGTGAGCGATTCTGTTGGACCCACAGCTTTGCAGACAGCCCATGACAAGATTTGGGAGTGATCAGAAATTTGACCGCTGCCAGTCAATCTTGCAAAGTGTTCAGTCCTGCGCATATGATCAAGCACTTCAACTAGTCCTTACGTACGTGGCGGAAATGTAGTGCGTCAAGTGACTGAACAAACCGGGTTGAGTAGCACGCTATCCTCTGACGACAAACCCAACTAGGACTAGGCAAATGCTACACGCAATGGTTTTCGAATGCTGTGGATGATTCATTGGTCGTTCAGCATCATAACAAATGATATGTTTGTTCCATTGTTCTCAGTCTTTGTCAGGCCATAATTGGAGTATTGCGTACAGGCCTGTTTTCCATGCTTGGTACGCGACAAGATGATACTTGAACGTATTCTGATGGTCGGTACAAAATTGGTACAAGCTTGAGACATCGCACGTACCTTGATAGGTTGCTCAGGTTGCAAATATTTTCGCTACTATATATGCGCCTTCGGGGAGACCTGATTCTTACCTATGTTATATTTACCATCAAGTTTGGGCCTGATCCATCCGGACTGTTTCATCCGGCTCAGATACCAACTCCTCCTGGTCGCCCTCGGAAGCTGCATTTGCCCAGATCTGATCGCGTTATAGCTGTCCTTCTTTTATCACGCAGGGTCGTCAAGTTATGGAACGCACTAACCAGCGAAGTTCATTAGCACCAACGTTGAAGGAGTTAGAAAGTCGATACTACGCCGTTGGCTTGAAGTTTCAGATATTTCCGTTTGCTTCTTAACTTCTGCTTCAATTTACTTGCCTTCTAACCTCTATCACCATTATTGCTTTGTCCACATATCCTCTGAGTCCAAACCGTGACGAAACCGCGGTCGTGGGGTGCCAGTGTTGGGATGATCAACACCATAAAATTTCAATTATATCTACGGCCTTTTTGAACAGAATGACAGAAGTCTACCTCAAGTGAACCGAGGTCTCAATAGAGGTTGCTTGTAGCAACCGTACCACACAGCGGATTCTCCAAGTCCACCTTTGAATTCGTTTTCGCTGTACCAAGCGTTGATCGCGAATCTCAGTGGCATAGTGCTTATTGTGTCAAGCGTGAGCCAATATGCACTCTGTTCCAGCTCAGCTCTGGCTATCTCCGCCTGATGAGTGCAAACCAAGACGAAACCGCGGTCGTGGGATGCCAATTTTGGCTTTAGCAACAACAAAATAATTCCATTTTACCTACGGGTTTTGTGATCGGAATGACTGAGGTTCATCTCAAGTGAACCAAAGTCTCAATAGAGGTTGCTTGTAGCAACCCGACCACGCAGTCGATTCTCCAAACTCACCTTTGAATTCCTTTCCGCTGTACCGTGTTGATCGCCAATCTCAGTGGCATAGTGCTTATGGCGTTAACAATGAGCCACTAGGCTTTGAGTTCCAGCCCAGCTCATGCTGTCTCTACCTGATGAGCGCCAACCAGGACAAAGCTTTGCTCGTGGTGTGCCACTTTTGGAATTGGCAACACCATAATAATTCTTTTTTACCTAGGAAACCGCAGTTATTACACAATTTGGATGTTTGTGTTTCTACGAATGCCTTTCTGTCTGCGCAACGCCGCGCAGATATTTAGACGCCATACCGCCTCTGTCGTACGTGAACACGACTTCGTCCGCCCTTATATCGAAGGCAGCATGATGGCCAATTTCTGTGGAGAGGCACACCGTATACAACTATTACTCTTGTTCGAATGGCTGAAAGTGCACAACGTCACCGCCAATCCCGAGAAGTGCAACTTTTTGCGGCAGCGCATTGAATTCCTCAAACACCAACTTGATTCCTAGAGTATCCGCCGTTTGCAGAACAGAGTCCAGACAATTCGCGACGTTCTTCATCCAACGACTCTAACCACCATTCGACACTTCAGCGGCAAGGTCAACTACTATCGACCATTCCTGCCACGCTGCGCAGAGCTTATGCAACCGCTCAACGATCTTCTGCGTGGACACAACAACGGTTACGATTTTTAACCTCTGAAGCACGAAAAGCATTGAAGCCACAAAAGAAGCACGGCTTACGAAGTCAAACATCATCGTTTCGACTCGAACGCTTTATTCCTTTTAGCCTTTGACCTATCGGCAAGTAATAGGTGCTGTTCTACAGCAGTTTTCCCAAGGTAGTTCTTTTCCCGACATCTTCAGACAGCTGAGCCGAAATACAGCACAGTTGGCCGCGAGTTACTCACTGTGTACATCGCCGTTCGCCATTTTCATCAAATTCTCAAAGACAATCATTTTACGCTCTTTCCAGATCACCATCCATTCGTCTACGCATTCCGGAACCCTACGCCCCCACACTCCGCTTGAAGATCGTCATCTAGTTTTCGTGTCTTAGTTCTGGACGGACGTCGTACATGTGTCTGGCAACAGTAACGTCATGGTGGACGCGCTTCCAAGTGTTAACTCTGGCTCCGGCCTAGCGGTCGCTCGATCTGTCAGCTACGGCTGCTGCTGAGCACGCCGAAATGGACTAAATGTTATCCTGCAAATGGTCCCCGTTAAACTTCTTACCCAGGTCGCTTCCTTCGTGTACGGTTACAATAATCTGCGACATCTCTAGCGAATATCAACGTCAACTGGTACCAACTGCTTTTCGCCGAAAAGTCTTCCATACGCTTAAAAACATCGCGTACCCTGGCATCCGCGCTTCGGTCAAGATAAATGACAACAGACACATCCGGCCGAACATGCAGTGCGTCGCCAGACTTTGGGCAAGCAACTGTCTGTCTTGCCAGCGAGCGAAATTTCCTCAACTTGTTGCCGCTGCGACAGGATGCTTTCCGTCCCTAGCAATTCGATTCGCTTACGTCCATCAGGACTTCGCTGGACCACATCCGCCGTCCAAAGGCATGGTCTTCAGTTTGACCGCGGTGTATCGCGCCACACGTTGGCCTGAATCTGTTCCAATTCCCCAGGTATCCGCTGAGACTATAACGCGCGCTTTATGTGGCCGTCCAAACACTGTGACTACCGACCGTCGTCCACAAATCCGGACGTCAACTTTCAACGACCTACTCATAAACCTCTGTTGTAAACGGAAATGGACTACTGCCTACTGTCCTTAGACAAACGAAATGGTGGAGCGCTTCCACTGATAGTTTAAATCCTCGCTACGCGCAGCCAATCAAAATAGTTGGACAGAAGCTCCGCCAACGGTACTACTCGGAATTCGTCCAGCAGTGAAGTGCGATCTAGGCTCGTCCAGCTCCGAACTGGTCTATGAAAAGCACTCTGCGTACCAGGCGGCTGCTTAACTGAAGGCCTGGTCACCCCTCACTGCGACGCGAACTGCACTTGGTAGGTAGCCAAGAGCCCTTGAATTCTAACTTTCACGAAATCTTCACCACTGCCCGTTTGTCTTCATTTGCATGGATAGTATACGCAGCCCACTCGAACGCCCTTATGGAAGTCCATTCAAGGTCCTACAATGTAGGGATCGCCTCTGCTGTATCAAACGCGACTGCAAGCACCAAACCGTCTCAATCCACCGCCTCAAATTTACTTACGTCGAACCAGAGTCGAACGACGACTCCGTCAGTACGCGTCAGTACGCTCCAACAAATGCAAAACACACAAAATATTTTGAAAGCCAATGAACATCGCAAAACATTTTGAAAACAAATAGTAACCCGGAGATGGTTCAGAGTAAGTACCTTGACGTTTCTCTATCTATTCGGTAAGTGCTTTTCTTGTTCCTTGCTTTCGTCTCTACTGCTTGCCTAACCACCGATTATTTAATTCTTTACACGTTGCACACCGAACAACAGGCACTCTTAGGCAAACACAATAGCTCCAATGCCAAGAACGTTCTCTTCCTTTTCTTTTATTGGCACTTTGAGGAACGACATGGGTGGGAGCCCTCTAATATCCGATCACCTGGTTCTCCCCCGTAAGTTGCATCAGGTTGCACCGCCTGGTCTCGCAGACAGCTGGTCAGCGACGGACAGTCCTCATGTAGTTCGTAGGGTCACCCACGGTTTGTCTCTAGGAGAGAGGCTTTATAGTTACCCAGAGATTGTCCTGTTTGTCTGTGTTAAAGCTTAGCAAAATATAATATAATTGTGTACGTGGACAACTTAGGAAGCTTACCTGTTCGCACGATGGCGACGTGTCGTTGAGTCACACACCTATCGCATGCGCGCGCTTACGGTATTTTCCGCCGCGAAGAGCATTGCTGCATGTCGTTTGGTGACTAGACCTCTACCCTAACTAGAACCATTTTGCGGTGCCATCAGTTAGCGGGAGTCTACTTTCCGACATTTAACGGAAATTGCTCTTATATTCGTCTTTTCACTACTTATCGTTAGGCGGGAAGAAGCTGACGTTATAACTACCGAACCATTCTGCTATGGGATGCAGTCCATCAGGTCCCGAGGAAGATTTTGGATCTAGCTCATACTAAATATAGATACCATATTAGCGCTGA